>OZ059827.1:0-294068 GCA_964057195.1 Orthosia cruda | reverse complement strand
ATGGGTGTTTTTCCCGAAGCCCTCAAGAAGGCTTTAATAATTCCTATCCATAAGGCGGGGGACAAAGACTGTGTCTCGAATTACAGGCCAATATCGCTTCTCCGTTCTTTATCTAAGGTTCTTGAGAAGGTTATGAACAGTAGACTAATTCGTTACCTTGAATCTCAGAAACTACTCTCAAACAATCAGTTCGGTTTCAGAAAAAACAAGTCCACTAACGATGCTATAAAAAACCTAACTTCTGCCATTGTTGATGACCTGGATTCGGGGAAGAAAACCATAGGGGTGTTCCTGGATCTAGCAAAAGCATTCGACACGGTCTCAGTTCCCCTGCTCCTTGCAAAAATGGAACATCTGGGAATCCGCGGCATAGCTCTTAAACTTTTTACAGACTATATGTCTAATAGAACACAATGTGTTGGGATAAACAACTACATGAGTGAGCTGGAGAGCGTAACTTTCGGTGTGCCCCAAGGGAGTGTTCTGGGACCCACGCTTTTCCTTATATATGTGAATGACTTGTGTGATTTAAAGTTAAGGCAAGGCCAAGTCTTCGCGTACGCAGACGATACAGCTCTTTTATTTAGCGGCACAACATGGCAAAAAGCAAATAAAATGGCTGCAGAGGGCATTGGAATTGTCTCAGACTGGTTACACTCAAATCTTCTTACCCTAAATACACTCAAAACTAAATACATAGCATTTAGTTTAACAAAGAGCAGTCAACCACCTCCTAACATTATTCAAATAAAGGCCCACACATGTAATATCTCGGGGAACTGCCCTTGTCATGTACTCTCCAAAACATCTGCAATCAAATACCTAGGTGTGAGCATTGAAGAGCATTTAAACTAGAAAGAACATATCTCAACCCTTACATCTAGAGTTAGGAAACTTATATACGTCTTTAAAAATATACGTAGTTTTTGTCCACCAAACTTATCCTTGTTAGTATATTTTTCCTTATGCCAGTCCATTATAACTTATGCTATAACAGCATGAGGAGGTGCTTCCAAGACTGTTCTTATTAGTTTGGAACGAACGCAGCGGGCAGTTCTTAAGGTAATGACTCACATAAGATTTAGGTACCCCACCCAATTGTTGTACTCAGAACTATCAATCCTTACAGTAAGACAACTATTTATTAAGGCCACATTATTAAGTCAGCATAAAAATCAACCCGACTTTGCGACAAGAAGAAGGCAAGATATTGTATATTCCGTGCCTCGCTGTAAAACTTCTTTTGCGCAAAGATTTGTAAGTTTCCTTGGACCATTCCTCTATAATAAAATATCAAAGACCATAAAAGTTCGCCATCTTAATAGTAATGATTTTAAAACCGAACTCTTTAAACTTCTAAAATCAATGAACTATGATTTTTCTGAATCAATTTTAAAAGTCGATATTTAATGAGTTACCTTATTACATCACACACACAAACAACAACAAAACAAACATACACACACACTCACACTCGCACACACACTCACACACTCAAACACCCACACACAAGTACCCTCCGTATTTTAAGATAAGCGGTACATTTCCGACCTATAAGTAATTTTTCACTATTTTAAATTAGTTTTAAGTAAATTATAATGCAAACAACTATATTTTGTGTAAACAAACAGAGCATCGAAATATTTTACGTATACTATGTCAATTTTAAGAATTACCTTCAAAGACAGAAATAATAAACTCCATTTTTTTCGTATACCCTAATTTTTATACATCTGCTATAATTTGTTTGGTCTACGAAATGTTTTTTCTAAAATAATATGTTTTTTATCACTTGTGTAACACTAAAGGTACCTGTGCGGTGTTCGAGGCAAACTGTTCCACCGTAGTACAGTTTAAACTAGTACGGGGAACAGGATGAATCAGTTCCGTTTTTCAACCTTTTAGTGCCTACCTACATAACTGTTTAAAACTGTGCAAGCTTGCAAACTTAATAAGTGCCAAACTGTAAATCTGTGGGATAACTGTGCAGGGTTGCAACCTTATGACGTGCCTGTCTACGAAGCTTTTTTTTATATTGTGCAAGGTTGTTTGTTGTTTTGGGAAATAAAGGTATTTTTTTTAACTCTTTTTGAATAGATGTGATAAAAAAGATTTTATTACCATTTCAAGTTATAATGAATGCGTTCATGGTCGTGCTACGAAGTACAACACAGATTTTCTTAATGATTCCCTGTATTTTCAATACAGCATAGCTGGAATCATGGATTGTACTGTATTCAGCATTACATATTTTTTTATTCCGTTTCGAATATTTCCAAAACTCGGTATTATGGTTATGTCCGAAATGATCTATGATAATCGATAATTTTGGGCTTCTACTAGCAATCACAGTTACTTTTAAATGTTTAAAAATTGTAATATCTATGATATGATAATAAAATATTTTCAATTGCTTTTTAACCCCCGCCGGCAAAAGCTGTGTGTTGCTGTGGTTTGACGTGTGTTGCTGTGTATCTATGTATCTGTGTCTCTGTCTGTGGCATCATAGCTCCTAAACGGATGATTCGATTTGATTTTGTCGAAAGTGTTCTTAGCTATGTTTGAATAAAATCGATTCAGCCGCCTAGCCGTTCAAAAGTTATGGGCGTTTTACTGTTTGAATCGGGGTGTTTTCGCAAGTCAAATATGTCGGGGATTTTTTTAATTTTGAAATTTTACTTGTAGCAGGGAATGCTTAGGGAATTTATTAAAACCATGTAGGGTTTTAAAACATGTCGGATAACGATATTTTATTTATATCTACCGAAAAGCAGAACCAAAGTATTTCATTCATAAAATATTACTGCCAAAGAGCGCCACCCTGTATTACTTTTCTATCGTGTCGGTAGTAGGATTCATAAATTGAAAACAAACTTCTTTCACTATTTGTACCTTCCCGTGGCAATCGATCCCACGCTCATTTTTCTGTCTGCAGGGTCTAAAGTAACCTAACATGAAGGAGATGAAAGGAGCTATGTGCGCCCGCTTTGCTCACTCACTTTAGCTTTCGTCATCCCCTTCGAACCTAACCTATCCGTGTCGAGGCTCTCTAAGCTCCCGAGCTCGCTTCGCTCGCTCGTGGACTAATTCGTTGGAAGCACAAATACACCCGAACGCTGGAGTTCGGGTGTATTTGTGCTTTCAACGATACATCGATGTCACCTCGATGGTTATTCAGCTATTTTCAAAAGAATAATATGCTAAAATAAAACCCCAAATACAATTAAAGTATGTAACAATATTATTACCGCAGCTCACAGAAACCTCCTAAAAGGTATTACTCAAACCGGATAAATAGATTAGTTATATAATAGTCGCCCATTCAGTTTATTTTTCGCCCGGTTAATATTTGCCCATTTTATATCAATTTATATGTATTTTTTTTATAATTCGTTAAAATAATAAAGTTCACCAAAAATGTAGGCTACAAGAACAAAGAAGCGGACGGAAAGCTGTTTGTATAATAATTTGCAATAACCCGCCAGAACTGCAAAAAACGAAACGTCTGTGATGGAAAGTCTTTTACCTACAAAATTCCGTGAACAATATGTCAAAGCATAGCCTTTGGAAAAATGCAAGAAGAGTGAAATCTTTTTCGGAAAATGTGTTTTTGGCATATTTTCAAGACATAGCCAAATTTAAAAAGCGAACTAAAAAGACGTAAACAAGAAGAAATTCATGCTGTGCAGTCGGAGGATACATGTTCGCGAGCTGGCTGACCAAAACCAGATGTATCCTCCGACTGCACAGCATGAATTTCTTCTTGTTTAAGTCTTTTTAGTTCTTCTTTTAAGCAGTCGGGTTTTTTGAATATTTTTATAAACTTTTTTTATTTACAACTTTTTTTAGAATTAGGTACATTTAAACATAGGTATAAGTGTTATATATTTTTGAAATCACCTCTTAAAACACTTTATTTTGATACCTCACACGATGGATATGGAAGGAAAAAAAACCCTACAAAATGGCGCCCAAAATCCGCCATTTTTTTTTAATTTTAATGTAGCCAGTGACACTCGCAGTGTTAAGATGAATCGATTGACGTAAGAATCATCAAAATCGGCCAACGCGTTTGGTCTCTAGAACGCCACATAGGAACAAACATACATACATACATTTATTTATTTATTTTTATAACAATTACTTGCTGTACTTACAGTTTGCACCAAAGCGTACAGCAAGCCACTACTACACATATAATAACACTTATAAACTAAAAAACTTAATACATACATTTAACATTGTTTTTCCATTGAGCATAAATATGTCGACGCCAGGTTCCTGAGCAATTAGGCCGTTCAGCAAATTGAGCGCCTGGGCTGTAGGAGCATGACGAGCTGTCAGGGTACGTGAGGGCGGAGCCGCGAAAAGGCAGCGCGGGGCACAAGCACGCGATGGCCGCATTCGGTCCGGAGCGAATAGTGAACAGCGAGCTAGCGTGGACGAGTCGTCGATCTTATAGTTCAGCAGTAGGTAGTAGTGCATCAACAGCGCACACTTACGTCGCAGTTCCAGCGTGTTGATGCCCACCATTCCCGCGACAAACAGAGACGGATACAAATAGGGATAGTACCCATATTTTTTTTTGTACAGGTAACGAGCAAACTTGCGTTGAACCCGTTCTATCATGAGCTTATATTTTTGCTCGTGTGGATCCCATATCAGCAAATCATACTCAAGCTTACTACGCACGAAGGAATAGTACAGTACCATAATGGCACTCTTGTCCTCAAACCCACTGGCCTGCCTCATGACAAAACCAAGCGATTGGAATGCCTTGGCACAGATATTGCTAATATGCCGATTAAAAGTCAGAGTAGCATCTAAAGTCAGTCCTAGGTCTTTGATTTCAGTGACGCGTTCCAGAGGGACACCCGATATGTGGCAGTCATTCTGCATGGGCGCACGCGATCGAGAAAAGGTAATGGTCTTGCACTTAGAGATGTTAAATTCTAAGTGATTGTCTTCGCTCCATTTTACAACCATATCAATATCCCTCTGCATCGCCTCACAGTCTTGTACGCTATTGATACCCAAGAATAGCTTCAAATCATCAGCAAACATAAGGCACTGTGCCGTCCTAATGACCTTCGGCAGGTCATTGGCCATGATAATAAATTGTGGTGGTCCGAGGGTACTACCTTGACTCACCCCAGAACTAGTTTCATATGTGCTAGATTTATGCCCGCAGAGTTGGACATATTGAAGACGGTTAGTAAAATAGCTCGAGAAAAGTTGAAGCAGCTTGGGGGTAAATCCTATAGCGGATAGTTTCCTCAGCAAGACATCATTTTGGACCCGGTCGAACGCCTTTTTGAAATCAAAATAGGCCACGTCAACGTGCTTATTTTTTTCCATTTCAGTGACAGCATAATCCACAAAGTTAATATGGTTTGTTATGGTGGATTTGCCAGTTCTAAAACCATGCTTAACTCTGCCTATGCAGGTCCCAAGCCCGGATGTAAAAATGAGTAGGGTTTGTCTGGAGAAGAACTGCCCAGCTGTAAAATGTTCAACGCCGAGTATTGGGCGGCGGTTAAAAATCCCGACACCTTCGTGTACATACACACGGAGTGGTATTCAATGACCATGAGGTCCTAAATTACCTCAAAAATATTGCCGTGGAAGGAATCGGGTAGCCACCACGATGTATTTACTCAAGAAAACCCTTATGGAAAGCACAACTTATAGAGCTGATTTGTTGGACGATCCGACTAACACTCGGGGCCTTTCGGATACCGGGACGGGGGGTGTGAAATTGGCTATCGAAGCTGCTGCCGAGACGGACCACCAGGTCTTGGATAGTAGATATGCTACTAGCGAGCCACATAATAGAATCTCAATCCGTGAACAACAAAGGATTGCCACGTGGAACGTCCGTGGATTACTTGCCCCGGGGAAACTGGAAATTGTGGAGAAGGAGGCGGAATCACATAAACTGACTTTGCTTGCAATGACCGAAACCCACAAGAGAGGACAAGGACACCAAACAACCTCCAACGGAAAAACCATAATTATACTTGTCAGGCTCTGCAGATACTAGTACCAACGGAGTGGCTGTCTGGTTATCTCGCCGTCTAAATAGGCATGTACTGGGGTATAACCCAGTGTCTGATAGAATACTTACTCTAAGAATTAACACGAAGCCCTGTACCCTCAACATTGTTGTGGTGTATGCTCCCACATCCTGCGCTAAAGAGGAGACGATCGACGAGTTCTATGCAGTCCTAGAAACTACTCTGTCCAAAATACCGAATCGCGAGATCACTTTGTTAATGGGTGATTGGAATGCAAAAGTAGGCACTACGCAACAAGACGATCACCTCCGGAACACGGTCGGAAAATATGGCATTGGCACCAGGAATGAGAGAGCTCAACGACTCTTGGAGTTCTGCATCGAAAGGAAACTCACAATAATGAACACCTGCTTCTAACACCACCCAAGACGTCTTTTTTTCAAAATCAAAAAATCAAAATCAAAATTTCTTTATTCAATTAGGCCATTAAGCGGCACTTTCGAACGTCAAAAATAAAAATTAAATGTAATAATAATTGATTCTACCGTCCATTCGGAAATGTAGCTTGTTATGGAGAAGAACGGACAAGAAACTCCAAACTTACTCTTTTAAAAAAACAAAAATGTGTTTTAAAAGTATTTGGTTACAATAATCTTGTAGGAAAAATACATATATGTGAGAAAGAAGTAAAAAAAAAAAAAACGCACTTAAAAGCGTCTAGAGTAAAACAAACAATTAAAAATACAATAAATAGGTAATTAAAAACATGCGGAGGCAGCTAAGATATGACCAATCCCAACTGACGGCGCCCGTTCACGAACATGACACATGGATCGGCACCACTCAGCTCAACCATCATGAAGGGAACCGAATGATCCAACACATGTGCCACCATCAGAGAGACATTAGAGAGAGCATGACACACTCAACTGCCGGGGCACACTGAAGTCAACGAACGACACATAGGTACAGTAAATGGTAGATTTACAGTTAGTACATAGTACTCACATATGTGCTGTGCAGTTATATAATCCAAAAAATAAATTGAGTTTATACAACACAAATATACATTATAATTATTCGTACAGTCTTCAGCAGGTCCAACAATACTTCAGAACTTTTCTGCTTATCACTTGTTTTTGTGCCCTAGTGGCTGTGGAGCTGGAATAGCGTTGGGCCAAGCATTTTTATCAGCGATGTAATCCCGCAACCTATAATATGCCTGCCTGCATAGTGTGCGTTTTATACAAATTTTAAATTTCGTCTCATTCAATTCTAGAATGTGTGGCGGTATTTTATTGTAACATTTTATACAGTACCCCCTAAAAGATGACGCTACTTTAGCCAGCCTGAAACCTGGTTGAATTAATTGGTCCCTATTTCTAGTAACATAACTATGTCTATCGCTGTTTTTACTAAAAAGATGTAAATTCTTTCTAACGTACATGATGTTTTCGTAAATATACTGACAAGGTACCGTCATGATGTTAATGTCTTTAAACAGTTCCCTTAGAGAATCGCGCCGGCGAAGATTGTATATCGCTCTGATGGCTCGTTTTTGTAGAACAAAAATTGACTGAATGTCTGCAGCCCTTCCCCATAGTAATATGCCGTAAGACATTATACTATGAAAGTAACTAAAATAGACCAGCCTCGCGGTATCTACATCAGTAAACTGACGAATTTTTCTAACAGCATAAGCCGCCGAACTTAACCGCCCCGCAAGTGATATTAAATGAGGACCCCATTGTAACCTTGAGTCTAGCGTGATATCCAGGAAAACGGTTTGGTCGACGAATTCTAGCTTCTCGTTGTTTAATATAATGTCACAATCATAACTTTTGACATTCGGCAAGGCAAATTTTACACACTTAGTTTTTTTAGCATTCAAAACTAAATTATTAGCAGTGAACCAATTTAGAACTTGCCGCAATGCATTATTTACGTCGGCAACGTTACTCGTACGTCTATTTATGTTAAAAATCAAAGAAGTGTCATCAGCAAATAACACCATGTTCAGTTTGTTTTTCAATAGAATACACATGGAGGTCTCCTGTCGATAGGTATCGTAATCAAATAGACTACATAATTATTAACAGCCGCTGGAGAACTTCAATAACCAATATAAAAACGTTTCACTGGTGCAGATTGCGGGTCGGACCACTGCTTTCTTGTAGCAAAATTTTCTCTGCGTCTAAAAGCTGTGAAAAAAAGTCCTCCCTTGAGACCACGAACATTGACACCGTCAGAGAGGAAAATGTTTCAAGAAAACTTAAAGAAAGCAATTGCAGATAGACCACTCCCCATTGACAACGGGGCCAATGAACACTGGAACCATCTCAAGGACTTGACGTGGAAAGTCATGAATAGTATCACAAGTCAGCAAACTCAAGCCACTTGCAAACAAACATGGCTAACCACTGACACCTGGAATTTGGTGAAGGAACGGAAAGACCTCAAAATGCGGGGTCTGGTAACACAGGGGGACCGAAACAAATATACTCTCTTGAGTCGAAAGATACAACAGCTCTGCCGCCGAGATAAAAATAATTTTGTGGCGAACATCTGCCAAGAGATAGAAGACCATGCGTTAAAAATACAAACATCGGATCTTTTTAAAAAAGTAAGGATACTGCCCAAGCAGTTCAAACCGAAAATGTGGGTGGTTGAGGACAAAGATGGTAGACCACTTCAAGATCTGGTTGCAATAGCGGAGCGGTGGAGGCAATACTGCGAAGAGCTATATAAAAATCCCAACAGTAGCGGGGACTTATTATCCGCGTGGGAGTCAATTGACCAAGAACCTCCCATACTGCCATCTGAAGTTGAGGCCGCTATTGCAGCGCTCAAGGACAGGAAGGCGCCTGGGCCGGATCAGTTAACAGCGGAAATCATAAAAGCGATGGGATCATCGGGCGTGGACACCCTACACAAAGTTTGCAATGACATCTGGCGTACCGGCAAGTGGCCGGATGATTGGGCAAAATCAATCATTCTACCGCTGCACAAGAAAGGTTCCACGGCAAAATGCGACAACTACAGACCCCTAGCCCTTATATCCCACGCCAGTAAAGTGTTGCTACACATAATAAACAAAAGAATCCGTAATTTCTTAGACTGGCAAATTCCGCAGGAGCAGGCTGGCTTCGTCAAAGGCAAAGGGACTCGCGAACAAATTTTAAACCTTCGCCAAATAATTGAAAAGTCTTACGAATTTAACACCCCTGTCATCCTGTGTTTTATAGACTACAGCAAAGCTTTTGACTGCGTGATTTGGTCGGCATTGTGGAAGATTCTGGAAGAACTCGGACTACCTTTACACCTGGTGGCTCTCATTCAATCACTTTACTTGACCAATCAGGGTGTGGTAAAGGTTGACAGATCAATGTCTGGGCCTTTCAACTTCGGCAAGGGCGTAAGACAGGGTTGCATTCTGTCCCCCATCCTTTTTAACATTTACGGGGAGTATATCATCAGACGAACATGTGAAGACTGGGACGGTGGGGTCACAATAGGTGGCACCAAGCTAACTAACCTCCGCTATGCAGACGATACTACACTAATAGCTGCGAATGAAACTGAAATGGTGAATCTCCTTGAAAGGATGGAAAGAATTAGTATGGAACTGGGGCTCAAAATTAATCATGCTAAAACCAAGGTAATGGTAGTGGATCGCGCAAACCATCTCCAACATACAGGTGCCCTATCACTGGTAACCGTAAGCGATTTTGTCTACCTGGGTGCAAGTATCAGCAACACAGGGTCATGTGAGAAAGATATCAGGAGGCGTATAGGGATGGCCAAAAATGCAATAACCCAGCTGCAAAGAGTATGGAGAGACCGTAACATTTCAAGGAAGACGAAGGTGAAACTGGTCAGCTCCCTGGTGTTCTCCATCTTCAGTTACGGGTCCGAGACGTGGACTCTGAAGAAGGCCGACCGTGACCGAATCGACGCTTTTGAGATGTGGTGCTGGAGGAAGATGTTGCAAATCCCCTGGACTGCCTATCGCACCAATGATTCGATCCTCCGGGAACTTAAAATAAATATCAGACTGTCCACGGTCTGCCTTCGTAGGGTTCTGGAGTTTTTTGGTCACATTGCCAGGAAGGACGGACAAAACCTCGAA
Organism: Orthosia cruda; assembly: GCA_964057195.1. Lineage (NCBI taxonomy): Eukaryota > Metazoa > Arthropoda > Insecta > Lepidoptera > Noctuidae > Orthosia > Orthosia cruda. The sequence goes on along the minus strand of OZ059827.1, from coordinate 283,922 downwards.
CAGCTGATGGTTACTGGCAAGATCGAAAGGAAACGTCCGAGGGGTCGAAGTCCAATCAGATGGTCAGACCAAGTCCGCACATCTTTAAATACCAGGCTGCACGATGCTCTCCACGACGCCAAAGATAGAAGCAGATGGCGCAAATTGGTAAAGGAGAAGTTGTTTCCACACCAGTTGTGAACACCAGGGAATCACGACCCTCATTACTGAGGGTCGTGAGGGAAAACCATGCTGACAGTCGGCCAGTTGAGTTTTGATTCAATGACCTTGCCGAAGGCCGATAGGACCGCAATAGGCCGGTAATTGTCTACTTTTGACCCGACGCCACCCTTGGGCACAGGAGTAACCCTTGAAATTTTCCATTTGGCAGGATGAGTAGCAGTTTGTATGGCTAAATTGAAAATAAATAGCAATGGCCCTCTAAATATTTCAGAGCATTCCATAATAATAAACGGCGGAATGCCATTAGGTCCCGCAGATGAATGGGCTTTTAGCCGGCGAATGGCTAGTGATAGGTCAGCTGAGTCAATCCCATCGATGGCGATCCGCGCGGACACAGCGGCTCTGCTGCCTTCTGCTCAGCATTCGCTGCAGATAGAACGGGATCATGCGGCAGAAACACAGAGCTAAAATATTGCGCAAATGCATTTGCTGCGTCTACCCCTGTCACAATCTGTCCCCCAAATTCAAACTCAGTGCATTTCTGCCTGGAAGCCTGCTCACCCTTAACAAATTTCCAAAAGGTTTTAGGATCCCTCTTTATACCCGTCTCCGTCCGTCGGATGTACTCGGTATATGTCTGATCAATAAGCTCTTTAGCTCGCTGACTATAGTATTTTTTTCAAATGAAAGTATTTATCTTTTAAGGTTTTAATAATGACCGGAGTAAACCACGTCGGGTATTGGTATTTCGGATTTCGAATAGTTTTAGATTTTTTTGGCACAAGTTTATCAAAAATTTCGTGCAACATATTATAAAGCACAGTAACAGCTTCGTCAACGTCAGTAACTAAAAGTATATCATCCCATTTATGTGAATATAACTCTGCATATAAAGCTTGGAAATCAACTTTTCGGAAATTCCGTTCCGTTTGCATATTATCGTCGACACAAACCCCCCGTCGACCCCGCGACCGCACCGCACACTCACCCCGCACACTCACTGATAAGGGTGGGTGATAGGCATCAACCGGTACAACAGGTTCCACCTCACCACTCACGTCAATCGACTCAACGTCCAAACTGCTCAGCACCAGGTCTAACATTTTGCCAAACCTATTTGTAACAGTATTGTGTTGTTTTAGTTTACAAAAAGATAACAAGTAATTATAGTGCATACTTACATTTTCACTACACGAATTTAAATTTAAATCTCCTAAAATTAAAACATCTAATTTATCAAATTTTGCGACAATATTCTCTAACACAATGAATGTATTAATATATTTACTATCACTCGAACTTGGGGGTATGTAAACAACACAACAGATAATTTTAGTGTTTTTTAGTGTTACGGTACCGATTACCATCTCGATATCTCTCGAGTAGCCTTCAATATCTAAAACCTGCTGTACTTTATACTGGTCCCGGACCGCGAGTAGTACTCCACCCCATCCTACATCGCCGGCCCGGTCCTGACGCAATACTGTACATCCCGGGGGAAACAGTTCGGCATCACAAACACTCCTAGTCAAAAATGTCTCCGTAAACGCAAAAAAGTCAGCAGATTCCACTAATATAGCCTTCTTACAACTAACAAGCTTTGATCGTAAACCACGGACATTCTGGTAAAATAACACATATGTTTTACAACGTTTATTAACCCTTTCACTACTGTGGCTTACGAAATCCACTTCTCCGTGGTTTGATGTGGACATATTCTGCCCAGTGTTCGGGTTTCAAATAGTACTCAACGTTTTTTGATGGCACTGTTAATTTAAATGACGCGTAATCTCCCCGCTATTTTGAAACCTCGGCTGAACATTTATCGTCAACACATATATTTCGCAGGTGAGCAACCACTTGGTCAGCGGTGGTACCAGTCTGGACGTAGTTTAAGTGCAGATACGATTTCCTCTCCGCCGCGCCGCAGCCAATGCACATACAGTCGACCCCGCAGGAGCAGTTCCTCGAGTCACGTTATCAGGCGAACGACGCGTTCTACGTTTGACTTCAACCCAGTTCAAGTCGTTGTTGTTGTCATGCGCATGAATCACCGTTGTGTTTACGGACTCGAGTTGTGGCGTTTCTGACGGCAGCGGCTGAGTTGGAGTAGGGGGCTCGCTGAGACTCGATGACGCGTTCGGCTCGAGACCCGTGCGAACGACAGGCGATTTTACGCGCTCCCTTCGTCTTCCTAGCGTTGATGGAGAGCGCCGTCTCAGCTCGAACACGGGCATCGCGCATTGGTCGTTGCGTTGGCTGTCCGGTGTTGACAGCGCTGCTACCCACATTCACACGGACTTGCGTTTTTTGCGCCGAATCATCACTTACACCAATAAGTTTTTTAATAAGTAGATTTTGGTCCAACACGACCTTTTCTAGTGACACAATTCGACTTCCCAGTGACTGCACATACAGAGACTGATAAACACATTACCCTCCTTCGGCAGTCGGGTAAAAAACCTACAACTAATGACATTAAAATCGAAACATACTCAAAATAATTGTAATTGGCTTTCTGTTGACTATGGTTATCTGTACTAAATAATAAAAAAATATTGGCTTATCTGAAACGACAATCCGAAGGGCATAAACCGAAGAAATCTAAGGTATTTTCCTGCCAAAAAATTTAAGCATTTTGAAGCATTTTTAAATGATGCTCCCGATGAAATTTATCTCCTGATAAAAGTAAGTATTTACTTACCTAACAAGTATGTGACTAATTTGCTAATAGCATCTAATTTTGAGTCTTAGTTTGTTTGTGTTTGTTACAGGTTGTGTTGATTTTTGGAGTTCATGGGGCATGTCGTAGCAATGAGCTTCTTAAGCTAACGATCGATGATGTTGAGACCCACTCAGATCAATTACTTTTGATAAAGTTGAAAGATACAAAACCCAAAATCGAGAGATAGTTTATTATCCGAGGACCAGACCAGAAACTTCGCGCTTCTGTTATGAAAACCAATAGATTCTTTATCCGTTACCAAAACGGAAAATGTACAAGACAACCCATTGGAAAATAAGTTTTCGGGTATGCCTCAGGAAATCGTTAACTTATTTAAAGTTACCTGATGTTAAGCCACTGTTACTGTTAGTTACTGGCCACTGTTTCCGGAGAACATCTGCTACTCTCTTAGCCGATTCGGGAGTAGACATGTCCGTTTTAAAGAGACATGGAGGGTGGAAATCATCTACGGTAGCTGAAGGATATATAGAAGAGTCTATTGAAAACAAAGCCAAAATTTGCTTCCGAATTGTTAAAAACATCTACTTAAAAGAGCCGTCTCCGCAACCATACACGTCTAAAGAACATCTGAAACCATCACTCATGCCAGAAAATAACCAAGTTTCTCAAAAACTACATCCTGAGACACCGTTTTCTGAAACTATTTCAAATCCTCAATCTGTAAATAAATCTATAACTATTACGGATGGTAATAATAAAATCGTTACGATGCACTTCCATAATTGTTCAAATATAGGTATAAACCCTCTAAATATTTATATTTTATGTCTTATGGTTCTTAATTGTATGTAAATAAATTATTGTTCAAAAGTTGCACTTACTTATTTTCTCTTATAGGGTGATAAAAACTAGTGTCCACCTCGGGAGCAACACTATTTTAAGCTCGAGTGAGATACTTTTAATCCCTCGCTGCGCGCATGATTCTAGGCTCCACTCTGGATTAAAAAAACACTCTCGCCTTTAAAATAGTTGTTTGCTCCATGGGTAAACAACAATCTACTATTTAACCCGAGCTGGATTCATGGGTTGTACTGTATTCAGCATTACATAAAGGTTTATCAGATAGGTACCTACTCAACAAGAAAAATAACAATTATTCAAAAATCAAATGATGCATTTTAGTTTTCATTAAAATCGGGCCCGAGACTCTTTTGAGTGTTTTTCGCTATTCCTCATAAACTCAATCTGTATACACGCTAAATAAAAGCCAAACTCACTACTTAATATAATAATTATTTCTTGACCCCCAGCAATGAAAGAATGTAGCGGCATCTTTACCGCCACACACGAACTACGAAAAGACACGCGAGACACGCCACACAAATCCTACATCGCGTATAAACGTAAAGGGGTAAAGGAAGCAAAAGGTCGCTGTTATGGATATATTTTATCAATGGGACCAAGAATGTTAGGATGGCATGGCATTCTGTACTCTCTGGGTTTATGTCCTTCTGCAGAATATATTCCTATGACTAACCTGAGTTACAACAATAGGCCTCATCAGAAGGCTTAAAGTAACCGAATAGACAATGGAGCTATGCTCGGAGTTGCCTTGCGTGATCGAATCCGAAATCGGGTGGCCGTTGGGGCTGAAAAGTTCTGAAGTGGTGACCACGTACTGGAAGATGCAGCATTGGGAAGCCTCCCTCTAGGTGGAGCGACGACCTGGTCATGGCTGTGGAAGTCCGGTGGATGCGAAACGCACAGGACCGATCAGTGTGGCGACGCTTGGGGGAGGCTTATGTCTAGCAGTGGACGTCTTTTGGCTGAAATGATGATGAACCTGAGTCACAGATAATTATAATACAGCATACCTGAGTAATACATGTTGACTGTGAACTGATCACATCTTACAGTTAGAACATGGTTCTGATTTGACCTATACTTATTTAACTACCTATGGACGAACTAATACGTAGTTACCTATAGTTACGTTACTTACAGGGTAGTAAACAAACGTTGATCCACGTTGCGCCTAGTACTAATCTTATAGCAAATCACACAGCAACAAGTGGAGATTACTTCCTTCTTTTGCATGATTTAAAGAAAGCCACGTTGTATATGAGGGTCTCTAGATATCTGTATTATAAACTAATAAAACGATAAATGATAACAAATTGAGTAATATTAGCCTCATCACACTTTTTTAGAGTAGTTTCGTATCAATTTGTTCACCTCCTCAGCTTCAAAAACTATTCTCACTTCTCCTCATACTAGACTTTATTAATGCAGAGGTAAGAAGATATTTAGGTATTTGCAATACTTATCCAATTTTATAATAGATAATAAATAAGTAATATTAAGTATTAGATACAATTTGCCAGGTATGTATCTATAACTTAGTCAATTTCTGAACGTGACAGAGGTTGAGGAATACTGTCCAAAGAGAACAAAAAGTGAAAGTTACCCAAGTTACTTACCTGTGATTGGTGGCAAGGAGCTTACAGCGAAACACAACATGTACACAACCAATAGAACTGCGTCCTTGGTTTATTTCGGCTAAATGAGAACACAAGTTATGAAGTTAACACAACCACTGCCACTCTACTCTAGTGATTTGTCAAGTTACCGGAAGCTGGTGGTATGCGAAATACTTCAAATGTTGTGACCTTTATTAGTTGGAAAGTTTAAAAAATAATTTTAAAGTGAGTGTAAGATGTTAAAAATATGTTTTCTGCTGCTAATAGCAGTTACAAAAGGTAAAGATTAGCAGTTAGAAATTAGTTCTAGCGCTTATGTGAAAACTTTCTATTATATTGTTACCGTGTGCTGTGTATCGTTGCAGACTGTGTGTCTCAGGACGAGGACGGCCCATATCGTGGCAGGTTTATCGGGAAACTCAACTCCTACCACCACCAGGTACGTCAACACTATTATTAAGACTGAACGGAACATTTCCTTGGTCTACAAAGTTATACTCGTGACAATAAAAACTTTTTAACAAAAAATCAAACCGACTTCCAGAACAAAAAACTACAAACCAAAAAATAACTCAACTCAAAAAATAAATCTGGAAGTCGGTTTGATTTTTTGTTAAAAGTTTTTTATTTTTCTCTTTTTAGTTTTGGTAGGTATCTCCAATTAACATGATAATCATTTATGGCCAAAGTACATCTCATCACGATTCCAATAAGCCCAAGCACGACTAGGATACATTGTTTTATTTCAGAGTTCCAGTGCCTACCTTCCGGCTTCATCATCAGAACAGTTCAATGGTACCATTTTCATCAGTACCATTCATTTATAAATATTTGCTTAATCATAGTCGGTTAACTATTCGAGATATTTTATACCCGTGACATACTTAGCATTAAGGAGTTACAGTTGCCATCTGTGGTCTTCTTCATCAGTTCCACTTCACCAAATGATACTTTCTGAGTGCAAATGATTGCATTGTTGATGAAAATACCAAAATCGCTATATGTTTGCCTATAACATTTGAGGAGTTCCCTCGATTTTTCTAGGATTCCATCATCAGATCCTGACCTGATGATTATGGGACCAACTAGGAAGTATACCCTTTCAAACAAAAGAAGAATTTTTGAAATCGGTCCAGGCGTCTTAGAGTAATCGGGGAACATACATAAAAAAAAAAAGATTCCGACGAATTGAGAACCTCCTCCTTTTTTTGAAGTCGGTTAAAAATGGCTATTCAATCTAAGGCCTTAAGCACTTAGCAGCAGTACTTAAATTAAAAAAATTGAGAAATTATGACTTTAAATAAAATTAGCTAATAGCGCACTAATAATCAGCCAGTTATATTATTACAAGTGAAGGTGCACACTGCTGCTACCGACCCAACATTAATTTAGAAAATTTAATTTAAATTATAATAAAGTTTATCATTCCTAGTGTGGGGAGAAAAAAATCTTTGATAACAGTTTCGACAAGCCTAACAATCATGATAAAACTGAGATATATCATGAACATAATCTCTCAGCAAAACTGGAAAACTAACCCATGCTGAGCAGTCTAGTGCTTGTGACCGCAGACCAAATGGCAGTCTGGTATAAAGCATAATTTGCTTGGACTTGCAATAAAATAGTTAGAATTATTTTCTAGGTTTCAGGTGATGTTTATGCAGTAGATGACTATACAATACTTCTGGTGAACTTTAACTATGATGGCACGGGGGATGACACTTTCTTCTGGGCTGGGGACGCAGGCCGGCCTGGCCCACAGGGCTTCATTGTGCCCAACGAGTATGGCAGGTCAGTAACTCAGTAGTCAGTACCCGTATGTACCTACTACCAAGTCATGATTAACCTAAAACATTTTTCAACATCAAGAATTACAAACTTCCATATCGTTAGTGCACTTGTCATAACTCTCGTGCAACTTTTATGTTCCTAAACCCAGTGTATCTCATCTCGAATTGGTAGATCTGGATTACAAAATAGGATAATTTTATGGGATAGGATATTTTACAGTATGTTCCTGTAGGATGAGTTATGTAGTTCACTCAAAAACTAGTATGTTTATAATGAGTTGTATGTTTGCAGAACAAACATTCTGGAGCGCTACTACAACTCGGAGGTGCGGCTGGCGGTGCCGGACGGCAAGCGCATCTCGCGCATCAAGTGGCTGGCTGTGTACGACATCGGCAGCCAGAACGCGTTCGGCGACGTGTACGTGCCCGACGAGTTCGAGGCGCCGGCCGAGCGCGCCGTGGGCCCGCTGGCCGGCTCGCCCGCCGTGTCCAGCAAGCCCGTGCGCTTCCTGGACGCCACCACTGTGCTGTGAGTGCAGTGATCAGTGCAGCTAGATGGAGTGTTTATGTCGTACACCAAAAGATAACTGTCGCTAACTCTCATATGTAGTATCCCGGAGCTGCGCTACGACGGCAGCGGAGAGGAGGTGTACTTCTGGACCGGCGTGGGGCCACAACCCTCCTCCAGGGGCATGAAGATACCTGACGAGTATGGCTAGTGAGTACACATACTAATAATTTATTTTGTATAATCCATATAATGCTAATATTTGGATAACAAAGAAGTGAAGCATTGTCATGAGACGACCCCCATCACTCGTGTCGCCAGCCTGGAGCCGCTGCGCGCATACGCGGGCGAGGACGTGCGGCTGACGCTGCCGGGCGGCACCACGGTGTTCGACGTGAAGTGGCTGGCGCTGTGGGACCGCGCGCGGGCCGCGTCGCTGGGCAGCGTGCTGGTGCCCGACGCCCTCAACGTGCCGCCCGCCGCCACCGAGCCGCACGCTTACGAGTCGCCGCTGCCGCACTGCAAGCAGCTGCACCGCGACTTCCAGGTCTCCTGGGAGGTCTTCGGCAACCAGATCACCGTCGAGATGGCGGCGCAGGTAAGCTCGGCCGGACGCGGCGTGTGCGAGTCGTGTCGTGTGTCGCGATCTGACCGGCGCGTTGTGTGCAGATGGACGAGGACGAGTACATGGCGTTCGGCGTGTCGGGCAGCGACAGCTCGTCGCGCATGCTGGGCGCCGACGTGGCCGTGGCGCAGTACAACGCGGCCATGCAGCGCGGCCTGGCCAGCGACTACAACGTGACGGCGGCGGCGCCGGTGAGTCCCCGCCTGGCGCCACTCGCCACTCGTGTGTGCTAACTAACTAACACTAACCCTGGGCGCAGTGCGTGCAGGTGCTGGGCGCGTGGCGCGGCGTGTGCCGGGACGAGCGGCTGGGCGGGCTGGACTCCAACCAGGTGTTCAGCGCTCGCCGAGAGCACGGCCTCACCGTGGTGTCCTACCGCCGCACGCTGGCCGCCGGTGAGTATACTCTTACCATTCGCGTGGCTAGTTCGCTTCTAGAACAAGCCCATTTCCTTGAGAGTTGAATCGTGGTTAGGCATAAATCTCTAAAAGCTATTTATGCAACTGTTACGTTATGGACGGTCTTTTAATACGAGTGCCATTTTTCGGTACAAGCGTAGCGCGTCCGAAATAGGTGGGCATAAGTTATTAAAAGACCAATAACGTACAGTTGCATACAAGATTTTATCTACGAAGGAAGGAATAAAACACAGATATAGTCAAATAAGTATTTCAGGAAGTGTGTTTAAGTATTTCATTTCCTATATACATGTCTTGATTTTTCTGGTAGTAAGTAATTTGTAGCCGCAACTGCTCTTTTTGTTATATCTGGTGGTGTATTTTCAATATCACTTGATGTTGAAGACATTTTTAATAAAAATTGGAATACAATTTCACTCAGAAATTTTTCCCGCGTCCATTTTTTATTTTATTTTTTTATTTAGTCTTTATTAGGTATAAGGCAAAGATCTTGTAGCCGCAACAGCCAAATAGTATACGATACTTTTGTTCTAAACTTGTTCCATTTTTAAAAACATCATTTACATTGTCTCGATTTCGAAGTAATATTATAGGGAACTGGCTGTATGTTCAGAATGTCTTTGCGTGTTTAAGAATTTTTGACGATTCGCATAATGCAACCCGATGTCGTTATGGGTATCATAATGAAACCGCTGTCAATTTTATAATTCGAATATAACGAAACCGAAGTAGATAAATATAATTAATTGATTCTACTGTCCATTCGCAAAGGTAGAACGCCGCCGCTTACGTAGTTACTTTGTGTTGTTACGGAGAAGAATGGACAAGAAACTCCACAGGTAGGTAGATACTCTTTAAAAAGAAAGTGTTTTACAATATTTACAATATTTAAATATTGTAAAATACCTACATTACGTGAGGACGATGCACCTAGTATAACATTACTGTACTACAGGTATGAAATTTTACAGCCACTAACAGGTAAATTGATTCGTTTAATCGATAGGAACATGGTCCTCACACTTACACATAAAGATAAATTACCTAGGTAATTCAACAACAGTGGAACAGTGTGTGAGACGTCAATTTCTTGAACAAAAAAAGTGAAAAATAACTTCAATTTCGGAAGTTGGTGTTCTTGTTTTCGTTTCTTCGTTTTTTGACACCCAATTCCGAAATTGAAGTTATTTTCACTTTGTAGTGTTTTTATTTGGAAGTCGATTGTATTTTTTGTAAAAGGTATATTTTTATTTTTTCAGTTTTTAATTATGGTACATAATGGACGAGTTATAAAGTGAAGCAGAATAGATTAACCCAACAACATTAAACTTAAACAAAACCGGTGAAATAAGAGTATACCAAGGTGAACTGTTACGCCTGCACCCCTGCGTACCCCATTAGAGCGTACTAGTGTGATGCTATATTATGAAAGGGTGTAAACAATAATGAGAAATGCGATTGCAGCTATCCCGAGTGATTTGCCGTCATTTATTGAAGAGTTCTGATGTATATCTCCGAAGTTCTTCATCAGATCTTGATGAAAATTAAATGGGACCACATGACAAGCACCAGCTTTCAGATACAAAAATAATCATCAAAATCGGTTCACCCAGTATCAAGTTCTGAGGTAACACACATAAAAAAAAAACACGATTGTTAACCTCCTCCTTTTTGGGAAGTCGGTTAAAAATACAATATATCTTTTTATTATTATAACATGCTTGATAACAAATTGTGCTTGTTACAAAATTTTAAATTTTCTTTAATTTCATTTGGCAGCAAATATAGGTAAGTGGTCAAGCTAGGGATGGGCAAATGAGAAAAATATATCGATATATATCGTATCGATATTTTTAAACAGTATCAATAATTATCGAGTGAAAAATATCGATATTTCGATATATCGATATTTTTTGCCCATGCCTAAATTGCCTAATGTACGTTCAAAATAAAAAAAATATATCAATTTGTCTCATCATTAGCTAGCCCTGTATGGAAACAAAAAAGTAAAAATAAAAACAAAAAATATAAAAACATTAAACACGAAACCAAAATTGCGCTAAAAAAAATCGAAATCGATACGATTTTGATACTCTAAAAAAAATATCGATATATCGCGTATAAAAATATCGACCATATATATCGATAAATATATGAAAAATATCGATATTTAGATATATCGATATTTTTTGCCCATGCCTAGGTCAAGCCTTTAGATTCGTAGAAGTAGTAATGAGAACTATCGCGTTTGAATTCGAAGCTAGATCATTTGAACTCGATTTTATATAATTATGTTTTGTATTACTTTTTAGGGTTCCGTACACAAAGGGTCAAGGGCGGATCCAGGATTTTTTTCTGGGAGGGGCACAAGGGGCGGACGGGCAAAAAAATAACAATAACAGTCAGAAATAAACTTGAAGTTCAAGTATGTATAGAAAGGTTTATGAAAGTTAAGAGTTTCACTCATGTTCTTTCTGTTCATCATCATATCAGCCGAAAGCCCTCCACTGCTGGACATAGGCCTTCCCCAAGCGTCGCGGCATTGATTGGTTCCGTGCGTCCCGCATCCAGCGGATCCCCGCAACCTTCACCAGGACATTGGTCCACCTGGTGGGAGACCGTCCAACGCAACGTCTTCCGGTTCGCGGTCGCCACTCCAATACTTTTCTGCTCCATTGGCTACCTGTTCTGCGAACAATGTGCCCTGCCCACTGCCACTTAAGTTTGGCAATTCTTCGGGCTATTTCGTTAACCATGGGTTAACTTGCGGATCTCTACATTGCTGATCCAATCACACAAGGACACTCCGAGCCTGGCCCTCTTCATTGCCCTTTGGGTGACTATAAGCTTTCTGATGAGACCCATTGTGAGCGACCACGTCTCAGAGCCATAGGTCATAAGTGTGTGTTACACTTTCGTCTTGAGACACTGTGGTAAGTTGGACGAGAAGATACCGCGCAGCTTCCCGAATGCTGCCCGCCCAAGTAGGATTCGACGGATGACCTCTTTCTCGAGGTTGGACTTGTCTTTTTTTTTTCCGGATTGTAAAATCCACATTGGATGTCCTCCGCCCTGATGAACAACGATGCTTCCGCAACCCCCGGCTAGTGCCGGCCCGCCTCTGCGGGCCACGACCTCGGGTTGGGCGGGAGTGAGGTGTTGAACACTACGCGCCGCCACCTCTGGTCCTGATGTGTGGTGGGCGACGGACGTACCCGAGTCCTTCGCCCCTGGACCCATTTAGGGGGGCTGGAAGAGGGCGTTGTCCGCCCTCCGCCGACGCCCGGCGTGTCTGCTGCGGATTGGGTTAGCGGATGAAATCTCCCTCTCCGCAGCCTCCTTCTGCGAAACAGTCGTCTCGCAGACGACTGTTATATGGATACCACCGTGTCCCAGGACTCCTCGCTGCCGACCATAGACTTGACTACGGCCGGCAGCGACAGGTCACTGCCTACTTCAGAGATGAGGGCACGGCGTGGCTCCTCCCAAGCGGCACACTCTGCTCTACTCAGCGTATGCCGCGCCGTGTCCTCCCGGCAGTTGACGCAGTGGTGACACCGGACGTCCGGCTCCCTGTTTATGCGACACAAGTACTTCCCAAAGCAACCATGCCCCGAGAGCACCTGCGTCACCCGAAACGACAGAGAGCCGTGCCCCCTCCCAAGCCAGCGCTCGAGCACTGGCCGGACCGCCTCGATGGTAACGAGGTGGGCGGTAGGGCGTAAAGGCCTGCCCCGCCATTCCGCCACCAGGATCTCGCGAAGCTGAGACCGACGCAACTCCATATGTCGCTGCATCGGCCCTTCGCTCGCGCCCGCGCTCCCTCGCGCCACCGGTACAGTGACGCGAGTACCTTCGCCTCCAGGTCCCAGGGCGGCGATCCGGCCAATGCACAAGCCGCCTCGTAGGAGATCGTGCTACCCCGTGATGACTCTGACGGCCTTCGCAGAACAGCGATACTGCCGGCCGTCAGGTTTCCGCCCAGATCGCGGCCCCATACAGGGCCATCGATCGCACGATCCCTACGTAGAGCCGCCTACAGGCGGCGCTCGGGCCCCCCAGATTGGGAAGCAGCGTTGACAGCGCCCCAGCCGCGCCCAACGACTTGGGCGCCAGCCGCCGAAAGTGGGGGCCGAAATCCCACCGGCTGTCGAGAACCAATCCTAGGTACTTCATGGTAGCCTCGACAGCGATTCGAGCCCCCAGGTTGGACCTGCCTAGCTGGACCGTTTGTCCCAGGTAGGCATGGTCGTCCACGGCTTCGGCTGTGGATTCACCGACCTTGATAGGAGTGTGTGCGACATGGGCGTTCAACGTCACCTTGGTTTTGTCCATGTTAATTTTTGTACTCACTCTTTTGGAAGCTCTACTGAGGTCATCGAGCGTTGTATGGGGGTCCTCCATGGTCTCCGTGACAGCTTTATTATATATATTCACTAGGAATTTCTCCTGTATCGTGGGTGGGTTTACAAACATATAAACTTACACAAACGCCCAGAGCCGGAACAACTATTTGTAGGTCATACAAATATTTGTCCCGTGCGGGAATTGAACCCGCGACACGCAGCGCAGCAGTCAATCGCTCAACCACTACGCCAACCGTGCGCACAATATGCTCGCCGTTAACGTTGATGCCTCTCCAGTCCAGAACCTTGAAGACTTCCTCCAGTGCAGCGGTGAATAGTTTATTTCTGTTATTTTATTCATATATTTTAAACTCTCTGATAATTTGATTTGCTTCTAAGTATGTACTGTGATGGAATCTCCACAGTACCTACACAAAATTCCGTCTGGGGGGGGCACGTGCCCCCGTGCCCCCCCTTAATCCGCCCTTGAAAAGGTTAAAAATGGGACCCTATTGCTAAGACTCCGCGGTCCGTATGTCTGATTGTCCGTCAGTCACCAGGCTGTATCAAATGAACCGTGATAGCTAGGCAGTTGAAATATTCACAGATGATGTATTTCTGTTGCCGCTATAACAACAAATACTAAAAAACAGAATAAAAAAAAAGACGTGTGGCACTCGGGGACTGCCGCAGTAAAGCTATTGCATTGCATTGAATTTTTGAGAATTTCAGTTATTTTCTTTCACCTATTGTTCTTAAAATCTACTTTCTTTTCCCAAATAGTAAATGCAGATCACGGTCCACCCACAATAATAAACCCTTAACGCCACCCTCTAACAACCCCCTTATTATCATATTTTACCTTTTCCCCAAATAATAAATTTAAATAGTGACCCCTATTTATACCACAATAAGGTCGCTTTTTCAAAGTGACCCTTATTCCCACATACATAAAGTCTACATTGAACGCAGTGGAATTTAAAATAGGATACAAATAAAGAACCTCAACTTCAATAGAACATAAAAATATTTCCTACATCCGTCATAATAAAAATTCTTATTTTAACTTGTCATTGCCAAGCGAATTTGAGCCTTTAAATTAAAAACGTTAAAAACTCGAAAACGTAGCGAGTCAAACCCCCTTTTATTTCCGATTAATAAAACTAAAAAAAAAAAAAAAAAAAAAGTGACCCTCATCCACATTGAAATAAGGTCGCTTTTCTTTGACAAGCAAAAGTGGCCCTTATTCTCATTAGTATAAGGTCCTCATTGATCACCATTTTAAAAACAAAAATTTTAAAACCCTCATATCTCAGAAACGGTTGGAGTTAGCGCATTTCTGACAAAAAAATTGTCCCCCTGCCCACCGCTACTTCATCCAGGAGAACAAGATAGGATTAACCCCCTCCCCCCTTAACCGTTTCCCTCCCCTGCAAAAAAATATAAAGTGACTCTTATTCACTTTGAAATAAGGTCGCTTTTCTTTGACAAGCAAAAGTGACCCTTATTCTCATTAGCATAAGGTCCAAATTCATCACCATTGTCACGTTTCGTTACGGAATTTTTCGTTACGGAATTTCTGGATTCAGTCTCCACGCTCAAGGCCCGCGATAGAAGCTATGCAATAGCTTAATAAATATTTAAGTGGGGCTCCCATACAACAAACGTGATATGTATGTCGTTTTATGCGAAAATAGTACGGAACCCTTCGTGCGCGAGTCCGACTCGCACTTGGCCGGTTTTGTAATTGTAATGAATATTTGTCAATAATAGATTAATTGTGGTATAAAATGGTGTTATGGTTCTACAGAAATTCTTGTCTTCAGAAACTTATGTTGTCCTTGTTTGCTGAGCAAAACGTGACTAAGCTACACTGTCATAATCAATTACTAAATGATTTTAATTTCAATCTTCCATGCGTGTAACTAACTTTTAAAAGATATTAACTAGTAAAGGCACCAACAGGTTAGCATACAAACGGTAGCCCATAATACTACAATAAATTCTAAGATTCACAATGGATTCACATTACCGATATAGCGCCAAAATCAATTGTATTTGATACCACATACCTATTGTCCAGTTGCATAAACACTAGCACTAGATACACAAACTAATTCTACGTTTATCACAATATAGCTTGAAATCTGCGAGTAATTGAAACAGCTAATCGGAAAAATCCCGCCAAAACAAAAACTCCTCCCACTTCATTCCACGACGTTCTAATATTCATAATTGTTGCCTAGAGCCAATTGTCTCGAACCAATTCTGCCAGATGATGTAAAGCTTAGTTCACACAAGTTCTGTCTATATTTCAAAGTTGGCTAACAGTTTTATTTTAGATTCCTGTGGACTGTGTATGTTTCAAAGGTTGCTAACAATTTTATTTTAGAACTGTTCGATACTCATCGAACACATCATCATCAGCAGTTTTGACTCAAGTAGGTCGCGCGGCCGCACCAGCGGAAAGCGTGAGCTACGCGAGCCAGTGCGCGATCGACCGGCATACTTGTAGCACTCATTACCATCATTAGCATTAATTAGCGTGAAGTTTCGGAATAAACGTACTCTGAATCTTAGCTCAGACTTATCATTTAGCACCCGAAATAGCTAGCAGCACGAACCTTACCGTTCATATTGGTCCTTCGAAACCGTCAAGGACTCCGCGACCGCGACAAGTCGTAACGCGAAGTGCTTGTACCGTACCAGCAACCTGTGGGTTGCCGCGAACTAGATTAGGCGTGAGTTCATAGGGATTCACAACCACCGTGGGAGCTACCCGCGCAGCGACAACAGCGAGCCAGCAGCATAGCAGCAATAGCCGTAGGACAAGGCGGCTTTCAAGTAAGAGCGTTCCGTATATTCTGTCTCGCTTAAGTCTAACAGCAGCACAATGGAGACTTTATACTTCCAACAAACTGAATTAGCAGAGAGCATTGCCAAGGTCCTTATTAATTTCAATAAGGATAGCAAACAGCGTAAGACCATCGACTACTGTAAAAAGAGACTAGATCTTTTAGAGTCGTATTGGAGAGAGTATCAGCTAAACAACGAAAAACTTGTGCCGCTTGAAAAGAGAGGTCATAAGTACTTCGTAAATTCGGAGTTCGAGCGGACAATGGAGTCTTATAAAGCAGCAAAAGACGCCATATCCGAATATTATGACGCGTTATGTCACCAAGCAAAGCCGCCAGGATTCTCTGATCTAGAAGACAACCCTTCTAATCAGCAAGTAGCAGCAACAGCAGGTCCTGCCGGGGGCAAACACTTACAGCACCAGGACCACGAGCCATCCTCAGCATCCGCCAGCCCGGCGCGCGCTCGTGCCGAGGTGTCTAAAGGTATTTATAGCAAACTAGATGATATGATGCGCAAGCAACATATCAATTTCAAAGCATTCGCAAGAACCGTAGAAAGCATAGATGTCGAAACCATGTCCGATAAATGGGAGTTTGAAGACGCCTTGCGATTATTACAAACTCGATGGACAGCCGTGGACAACAGCCATTGGGAACTAATGATGGAGTTAGAAGACGACGAGGCGTACGAATTAAACTACATTAAACATGAACGTACGTATAACGGCTTGAGAAAGGCTATCAGCTCTAAGATGTGGGCAACATCGTACCGTGACAAGTCCACACCGAAGATGGAAATTCCTGTGTTCTCAGGTAACTATCAGCAGTGGGTATCCTTCAAAGATCTTTTCGATGAAGCAATCCACAACAATCCTTCTCTATCAAAGGCACAAAAGATGCAATTCCTGAAGAGCAAGGTAAAAGGAGAAGCGGAGCGCTTGATCCAGCATCTCCCGATTAGCGCGGACAACTATAACACCTGTTGGGAAATTTTAACTCACAGGTTTAACAACAAAAAGCAGATATTTATGTCCCACGTAAATTCCTTTTACAATCTTGCCAATATACCGCAGCAGTCGTACACAGCCATCAAACGACTTCATGATGTCACCTTAGAGAGCCTCCACGCCATAAAAAAATCTAGGCGTAGATATTACGACATGGGATCCTCTTCTTGTATATATACTAGCACAAAAATTGGATAGTGAGTCTTATTCCGAGTATATAGAGTCGTTGAAGAATTCGCGAGAGCTTCCGGTACTTCGGGACTTTTTGGACTACTTAGAGAACAAGTTCACTGCCCTAGAGTCATCTCGGCGACGTCAAGATGGGACAACCAAGGCAGTTTCATCTCAATCATCCAATGGTTCATCCAATTTTAATCGCATAAATAATTTTAAATTGGGCAATGAATCTAAAAATAGCAAGAAAATGGAAATGGCGAAATCAATGCATGTGTCTGAGTCAGTAAATAAATGCCCACATTGTTCGGCAAAACATAATTTAATAAGCTGCAAAAAATTTACAGAATTACCAAATGAGCAGAAAATAAAAATAATTAGCCAATTAAATTATTGCGTAAATTGTGTTTACGATCATAATGGCGCAAAATGCTACTCGACAAAAAGATGTCATAAGTGCAATGACGAACATCATACGACTTTGCATGACTATTTCGCAACACAATCAAAGTCTAACAACTTGACCGAGATTGCGAAACAAAAATGCGAAAACAACAAAAGCATCTACGCTTCTCAGCAAGTAACATCGGAGATTTTGCTAGCCACAGCGCTGGTGAAAGTCACAGCAGCCGACAGGACCCAGCACGTCATGCGAGCACTGATCGATCAGGGCTCACAAATTTCCGTGATCAGCGAGAAAGCAGCACAGCAGCTAGGATTAAAGCGAAAATCTTGTAAAGGGGTTATCTTCGGAGTAGGTGAACGTAAAAACAACTGCAAAGGAAAACTAACGATCGCTTGTCAATCGACTTACACCGATTTTAAGTTTTCTACTGATGTTGTCATAGTGAACAACTTAATAAAAAATCTGCCAAACGAAACGTTCGCTAAGCCATATTGGCAACATACAGCACATCTTTGTTTAGCAGATCCAGATTATAACATCAGTCGTCCGGTGGATCTTCTCCTAGGAGCAGAAATCTACGCCAACATCCTTTTAGAAGGATTAATTCGCGGACAAACGTCCTCGGAACCGCTAGCACAGCAAACTCATTTAGGATGGTTGCTGTGCGGTGGCAATACAAGCACCTCATTCCAATGCAACGTGATCTTGCATAACGTTGAAGACATTCAACAATTCTGGACAATTGAAGACATTCAAGAACAGAATTCTATGTCCGTAGAAGATCAGGAATGCCTAGATTTTTATGAAACTACGACGAAACGTCTAGAAAACGGTCGTTATGTAGTTAGGTTGCCCATGAAACCAGAATTAGAAGAGAAGCTAGGATCTTCGAAAGAGATAGCGATAGCACAATTTAAAAATGTAGAACGTAAGTTTAGCAAGAATGAAGACCTAGCGAAGCAATACAAGCAATTTATCCGCGAATATGAGCAGCTGCAACACATGAAGTTAGCGACTTCTAACAGCAAACAGAAGACGGAAATAGAATGTTTCCTTCCTCATCATGCGGTACTGAGAGCAGAATCTAGCACAACAAAGTTGCGCGTAGTATTCAACGCGTCGTCTAAAACTACCTTAGGCCACAGCCTAAACGATCTAATGTACAGGGGCCCAAACCTCCAGTTAGACCTGTTAGAGCTTATCCTGAAGTGGAGGCAATATCGTTTCGCATTCACAGCTGATATTGAGAAATGCTTCCGTATGATTTTAGTCGATGAGCAGGACCAAAGCCTACAACAAATCGTATGGCGACAAAGTCCGGATCAGCCTATAAGAAATTATAAATTAACAACCATAACGTATGGAACTAAAGCAGCGCCATTCCTGACAATGATGACTCTGCGAAAATTAGCGTCAGATGAGCAGCAAAAATATCCCAGAGCAGCTAAATGCATCCAGGAAGAGCTCTATATGGATGATTGGGTATCGGGAGCGCATAGCATCAAAGAAGGAAAGCGGAGG
Source organism: Orthosia cruda (assembly GCA_964057195.1). Lineage (NCBI taxonomy): Eukaryota > Metazoa > Arthropoda > Insecta > Lepidoptera > Noctuidae > Orthosia > Orthosia cruda. The sequence continues at coordinate 264,940 of OZ059827.1, read as the reverse complement.
ATTACGGAAGTAAACGCATGCCTAAAAAGCGGCGGATTTTCACTAAGAAAGTGGTCCTCAAACGATAAAAGATTGCTTGAAACAGTTGAGCAAACTGCCGACAAACAGCCAGCAGTCTTTACATTTAAAACTGAAAGCTCATCAAAAACTTTGGGGCTACAATGGAACTCAACCGAGGACGAATTCATCTTCAAATATGATTCAAACAGCACACAAACAGCAAAACTGACCAAAAGAATGCTTCTATCCGAAATCTCTAAGATTTTCGACCCTTTGGGATGGTTAGCGCCCCTAACCACAAAGATGAAAATTTTATTCCAGCAAGTATGGCAAGATTCTGAGGTCCAGTGGAGCGACGAAGTTTCTATTAAAACCAAAGAAGAATGGATCAAATTGGAGGGAGATTTAAATCTATTAAATCAGTTCCACATTCCTCGGTGGTTACAAAGCAAAGAGCATGACGTCATAGAATTACATGGGTTTTGTGACGCATCAATTCAAGCCTTCGCCTGTGTAGTATACGCACGAATCGTATCCAATAACTCTACATCAGTAGTGCTAGTAGCAGCAAAAACGCGGTTAGTGCCCTCTAGCAAGGCTGTATCGCTACCAAGGTTAGAATTATGTGCGGCCGAACTACTTACGAAACTCATGTCAAAAATCGTCAAAAGCATCAACAGCTTGGCCGTGAAGATATACGGCTGGAGCGATTCTAAGGTTTCCCTTAGCTGGATTCAAGGATCCCCGGAGCGCTGGAAGCCTTTCGTAGCGAACAGGGTGAAGAAAATTGCTAGCATTATGCCACCAAACACTTGGCATTATGTAAACACCAAAGAAAACCCAGCGGATGCAGCTAGTAGAGGCCTGACGACCTCACAATTGCTAGAACACGAATTGTGGTGGAAAGGACCGACCTTCTTATCGTCATCGCACTTCAAACCTACGGGTCAAACGAAGTATACTACTAACGAAGAGATAAAAAGGCAGGTAAACATTGTTCAAAATCCTATCATGGATAGCAGCATAGTCGACGATCTATTACATCGCTACAGCTCGTTTACAAAAACAACACGCTTCTTAGCCTGGGTACGGCGGGCATTGACACCTGTCGTTAGTAAACAGAAAACAAAGCATCTCACTTTACACGAGCTTAGATCAGCAAAACTTATAATAATAAAAAACGTACAGCGCGCTGAATTTAAAACAGACATTGAACGCTTAAGGAAGTAAAATCTGATAGCAAGCTACTCAACCTTAATCCATACTTAGATCAGGACGGGATCCTTAGAGCAAAGGGAAGACTCAGGCAGGCCAACATAAGCATAGAAATGAAGCATCCAATCATCATTCCATACAACAGTCGACTGACTGAGCTTCTCATCGCGCAAGCCCATGAGCTCACATTTCACGGAGGAGCTCGACTTACTATGTCCTTTCTTAGACAAAAGTATTGGATAATTAAAGGAAATCGAGCCATCAAAACGCAACTTCATAGATGTGTTACTTGTAGGAAACAGGCACCCAGGAAGCTACAGCAGATTATGGGAGATCTACCTGATTTCCGCACCAACCCAGCTCCAGCGTTTTATCACACAGGTGTAGACTACACGGGCTTCATATCTGTGAAGGCAAATAAAGGGCGTGGAATAAAAACAACGAAAGGATACGTGGCTTTGTTCGTCTGCATGGTTACGAAAGCCGTGCACATAGAATTGGTGTCGGACTTGACCAGCACTTCCTTTATCGCAGCATTGAGGAGAATGTCAGCGCGACGAGGAGCCCCGAAACATATGTACTCGGACAACGGCACTAACTTTGTGGGAGCTAACAAAGTAATGCAGGAGGAGTACGAGCAGCTAAAACAAGTTTTCGGTGACTCATTTTATAGTGAGATAACGGAAATGGATATAGAATGGCACTGGAATTGCCCTTCCTGGCCTAGTGCGGGAGGATTATGGGAACGATCAATACGAAGTCTAAAGCAACACCTCAAACGAGTTGTAGCGGACCAAGCATTGACGTATGAAGAATATAGCACCATTTTAGCGCAAATAGAAGCGGGTCTCAACTCTAGACCACTATGTCCGATATCTGAAGACATAGACGATTTAGATTTCTTAACACCCGCGCACTTCCTAACCGGTAGAGCAGGTCTAACCGTTATTGAAACAGCCAGTGACGCTAGGACTAGATGGCACTTAATAAACAAGATTTTCCAAGACCTTTGGAGGAGGTGGAAAACTGAATATCTTAGCCAATTATCTGTTCGTAGCAAGTGGCTAAAGCCAAAAAGCAACATTAAGATCGGAAATATGGTGACCATCCACGATGATAATTTTCCTTCTGGAAAATGGCCAGTGGGGAGAGTTGTCGAGGTACACCAAGGGAAGGACGGGTTTGTAAGGGTTGTGACATTAAAGACGAAGAACGGTTTAATAAAGCGACCTATTATCAAATTGTCCGTCTTACCAATCGAGCAAGAGGACGCAGAAAAGGAAGCTGAAGAGCAGAGTAAAAAAGCCAAACCCAAGATCACAAAGGATGAAACAAAAGCAAGTACGAGAAAGCATCGTAATTTCGTCAACATCGTTTTATCACTATTATTTTTTATCAGCATTTGGAGCAGCAGCGAAGCATCGAACCACATTACCCAATTTAGCGGAAATCAATCCTTATACTACGACCCAATAGGTAAATTAAATCTAATACGGGATCAATGGAAAATTGTGTCCTACTACAACATGCAACCTTATTGGCAAGGTGATAAAGCCGGGGACACCTTCATTAAATATCTAGAGCAGACATGTGAACAAATCAAGGAGCCTAGCCATTGTAACATGATTTTATTACAAGTGCAGCACGATTACAACGAGCTCCAATATCACAATCAGCTGCTGCTAAATCAGCATTTCGGCACTCGGTCAAGAACCCGACGCGGCCTTGTCAACGCGGTCGGCTCCATAGCCAATACATTATTTGGAGTACTCGACCAAAGTTTCGCTGATAAATACCAACGTGATATTGAAATTATAAATAGCAACGAAAAGCACCTATTACAGCTTTGGAAAAACCAAACATCAGTGGTAGAAGCTGAGTATAATATTCTGAAACGAACTGAGAAGACTATTGATACTCAGTATAAGCTCATAAATAGACATCTAAACCTCTTAGATCAAGCGACTAAGCAGATACAATTGCAAGGTAAAAGTACATCAATGTTACAAGAATTCACTCTCGCAGCCATGGCTACGACAAACATGATACACAACTTAAAGCGTGTCCAAGATACATTAATCGACACCTTAGCGGATATTTATCATAGTAAAATTAACATGCATCTACTTACTCCAGAGCAGCTCAGCAACGAACTTCAAATCATTTCCGGTCAAATATCAAAAGAACTTACTTTGCCTATCAACAACATCCAGGCCGATTTATATGAAATCTACAAACACCTAAAGATCAAGGCGAGAATGAGTAAAGAGTACTTCATGTTTGAGATCTCCGTGCCACTCATTAGCAGAGACAGTTTCCAACTGTACCGCTTAATACCTGTTCCTCTCCAGGTGGGAAAGGACATGATCAGCATTATTCCCCTCACAGATTACATAGCAACTAATCTGATGAGGGACTCCTATATCGAAGTCAAGAACGACGATCTTCAAACCTGCACCTATCAGGAGGAAAGTTATATCTGTCAGCTACGAGGTCCAGTCAAGCGACTGGGTCTAGAAGAAAAGTTCTGTCAAACCGAACAAATAGGTATCTGCCAGTCTAAGAAAGAAACCTGCAAGAATATGTGGTTACAATTACACGACCTATCGTCTTATTTGTATTTCGCATGCGATACCTATTCATTTACAATCATATGTGACAATGAAACCCGAACGCGCCGTGTCAGCAAGGCCGGGCTCATTCAACTCGATAAAGAATGCATAGCTAAGGGCCGTGACATAACACTTTATTCATATCAGCAGGAAAACAAGCTGACTTTAAAACCTGACCTATTATTAGCGAACATAGCTCCAATACAGCACTATCATTTGGTCAATATTACGCTACCGCTTCTCGAAACAACAACAGAAGATGCACAGATCAACAACACACTAACAAGTCTCGGCAATCAGATAGCCGCTATGAAGAAAGCAGCTTTAGAAGAAGGAACATTAACTACGCATGATATACATCACTATGCCATATCATACGTATTGCTAGCAGCAGTCGTCGCCGTCGTAGCGTTCCTGGTGTTCCTGTGGTGGCGAGGCAAGCAAGCCTCACCCGCGCCCGCGCGTGACCCGCAGGCTCCAAGCGAACCTGCCGCGCCGCGGGCGGCGCCTACCAGCAGTGTGAGTGTTAGTGCTAGTGCGCGTAAATCACCCGTGCCCGAGCAAGGGCCCAGTGTTTGTGGGACCAAACGGTGGTCCAGTTTACGGTACAAAAGAGACAAATCAACGTCACCTATCAGTAAAAGACAATCGGTCTTTACGGTAGATCTAGATAGAGATTAGCTATCACTTAGGATAAGAACATTCAGCATTGTATTAACCTTCATTTAGCATAAACAAATACTGGTTCACCTATGTGTTACTAACCCTCTTAATTGTGTAATCATCTCATCTCATCTTTCCCATTTCCTCCACTCGGGAGCATGTTCGATACTCATCGAACACATCATCATCAGCAGTTTTGACTCAAGTAGGTCGCGCGGCCGCACCAGCGGAAAGCGTGAGCTACGCGAGCCAGTGCGCGATCGACCGGCATACTTGTAGCACTCATTACCATCATTAGCATTAATTAGCGTGAAGTTTCGGAATAAACGTACTCTGAATCTTAGCTCAGACTTATCATTTAGCACCCGAAATAGCTAGCAGCACGAACCTTACCGTTCAAGAACCTTGCGGAGTAATGTTTAATATTTTTTAACTAACTTCCCAAAAAGGAGGCGGTTCTCAATTCGGATGTTATTTTTTTTTGTGTCCGTTTGGGTATAACTCCGTCATATACACTGACCTCTATAATACAGTGGTCATATATAAACTGATTTGCAAACTTTTTTGTTTCAAAGAAGTTTTTGCCGAAATGGTCCCATTCAAATTTGGTAAAGATCTGATTAAGAACTTCGGAGATATACTACATAACCAAAGGAGGCGCTAGGCTTAGGCGACGTGGGCCATCGCCTACGGCCTCGCAGTCAGAGGGCGTCGCGCCTCATAATTTATATATTACTAGAGGACGCCTCGCGGTTTCACCCGCGTAGTTCCCGTTCCCGTGGGAATACAGGGACAAAAAGTAGCCTATGTCACCCGGGGATAGAGTAGCTTTCCATAGGTGAAAGAATTTTCGGAATCGGTCCAGTAGTTTCGGAGCCTATTCGGTACAAACAAACAAACAAACAAAAAAATCTTTCCTCTTTATAATATTGGTATAGATTAACTTTTGTCCGCGACTTCGTCTGCGTAGCATAAGTACTTCAAATAGCCATTATTTAAGTCTTATCCTATCCTAGGTAGGATGCTTATAAATATTCGAGCTCACTTCGCGATGTCCTCTGACGACGTAAACACGACAAACAAAAAAATAAAATCGTTTTTTTTTTTTTTCCGAAGTCGGTGTCTAAAAAAACAAAAAACAGTATTTACCTACCAAAGACACCGACTTCAGAAAAAAAGTTATTTTTCGATTTGAAGTGTTTTGCTTTAGAAGTCGGTTTTATATTTTTGTTAAAAAGTTTTTTTTGATGGTCGCAAAGGTACCTTACTACAGAACATGCTCACTTATTAGTGATATTATTTTCAAAAAAAGAAACCTACTTCCAAAGTAAAACACCGCATTGCGGTTTTCAGCCGTGCTGATAAAAGCCGCAAATTCCGAGACCTAAGGAATTGTATGAAGCGGCACGACCATGCGGAAAAAAATCAGCAATTAATCTGTGTTTTGCCACAGAATCCAACGCACCGCGGCGCGGATTAAAGTCGCGCTAATATTTTGAGCTCTTTGAACAGAAAAATTTAGCGGCATTTTATCCGCAGTTTGTGTTAGTTATGATTCAGTGTAAGAATGAAAATTAACGCGAATAAAATCCGCAAGGCTTAATACAATAATAAATTTTAAAAACAAAAACGACTTCCAAAGCAAAACGCTAAAAAGTGAAGAAATAACTAACGTTTCGGAAGTCGGGGTCGAAATACGAACACCAAAGACACCGACTTCCGAAACGCAAGTCATTTCTTCACTTTTTAGCGTTTTGCTTTGGAAGTCGTTTTTGTTTTTAAAATTTTTGAATGTATCAAAACGAGTTTGTAACATTCTCGCAGCGGAACCCATGGATCGCGAGTGGGTGACGGACCGTGCCATGTTCGTGGTGTGGGCGCTCGGGCGCCTGGACCACGAGCGCGAGCCATCCTTCCACCGCCTGTACCCGCGCGCAGACGTCAAGCTGCACCTGGCCAGCGACCCGCCCACGCATGACTGCATCCGCTTCTCCGTGTGAGTACCTGCGCGCTGTCTGCCGTGTGTAATAACGTAAGATCTCGTGTGCAGCGGCACCGCCGGTGTAGGAGGTGGCGAAGCTGTACGACCCGGCGCTGCGCGTGTTCACGTTCCGCCTAGGGCAGGGGGCGTGCGTGTGTGTGTGTGTGTGTAGTAACGTGTGGTCTCGTGTGCAGCGGCGTGCGCTCGGCGCCTCCAGTGTGGTAGGTAGCGGAGCTGTTCGACCCGACGCTGCGCGTGTTCACGTTCTGCCTGGGGCAGGGGGCGTGCGTGTGTGTGTATTAACGTGTGGTCTCGTGTGCAGCGGCGCGCGCTCGGCGCCTCCAGTGTGGGAGGTAGCGGAGCTGTTCGACCCGGCGCTGCGCGTGTTCACGCTCCGCCTGGGACAGGGGGCGTGCGTGTGTAGTAAAGTGTGGTCTCGTGTGCAGCGGCGTGCGCTCGGCGCCTCCAGTGTGGTAGGTAGCGGAGCTGTTCGACCCGGCGCTGCGCGTGTTCACGTTCCGCCTGGGACAGGGGGCGTGCGTGTGTGTGTGTAGTAACGTGTGGTCTCGTGTGCAGCGGCGTGCGCTCGGCGCCTCCAGTGTGGTAGGTAGCGGAGCTGTTCGACCCGACGCTGCGCGTGTTCACGTTCTGCCTGGGGCAGGGGGCGTGCGTGTGTGTGTGTGTAGTAACGTGTGCTCTCGTGTGCAGGGGCGCGCGCTCGGCGCCGCCAGTGTGGGAGGTAGCGGAGCTGTTCGACCCGGCGCTGCGCGTGTTCACGTTCCGCCTGGGCCCGGCCGGGGGCGCACGCGGGCTGGCGGGGCGCCGCCTCAAGCACTCTCCGCCGCTCGCCTGGTACGTCAATGGGCAGCTCGCGCCCGACCTACAGCTGCGCCGCGGCCTGCAGTACTCCTTTAAGGTACGTCGCGGTCTAATCTGTACTAGCCCAATGTCGATCGCGAGATAACTAGATATATAGATAGTTGTGTGACAGGTGTATGGCGGCAACGACCCGCACTCGGCGACGGAGTACCACCCGCTGATCGTCACGGCGGAGCCCGTGGGCGGGCTGGAGCGCCTGAGTGAGGCGGCGCAGCGTGAGGCCAAGGTGCTGGCCGGCGTGCACTACACGCGCCGCGGCCGCCTGGCGCCCACTGCGGGTGAGTAGTGTGGGTGTGTGTGTGTGTGTACTGACGCAAGGTGCTGGCCGGCGTGCACTACACGCGCCGCGGCCGCCTGGCGCCCACTGCGGGTGAGTAGTGTGGGTGTGTGTGTGTGTGTACTGACGCAAGGTGCTGGCCGGCGTGCACTACACGCGCCGCGGACGCCTGGCGCCCACTGCGGGTGAGTAGTGTGGGTGTGTGTGTGTGTGTACTGACGCAAGGTGCTGGCCGGCGTGCACTACACGCGCCGCGGCCGCCTGGCGCCCACTGCGGGTGAGTAGTGTGGGTGTGTGTGTGTGTGTACTGACGCAAGGTGCTGGCCGGCGTGCACTACACGCGCCGCGGACGCCTGGCGCCCACTGCGGGTGAGTAGTGTGGGTGTGTGTGTGTGTGTACTGACGCAAGGTGCTGGCCGGCGTGCACTACACGCGCCGCGGACGCCTGGCGCCCACTGCGGGTGAGTAGTGTGGGTGTGTGTGTGTGTGTACTGACGCAAGGTGCTGGCCGGCGTGCACTACACGCGCCGCGGACGCCTGGCGCCCACTGCGGGTGAGTAGTGTGGGTGTGTGTGTGTGTGTGTGTGTACGTACTGACGCAAGGTGCTGGCCGGCGTGCACTACACGCGCCGCGGACGCCTGGCGCCCACTGCGGGTGAGTAGTGTGGGTGTGTGTGTGTGTGTACTGACGCAAGGTGCTGGCCGGCGTGCACTACACGCGCCGCGGACGCCTGGCGCCCACTGCGGGTGAGTAGTGTGGGTGTGTGTGTGTGTGTACTGACGCAAGGTGCTGGCCGGCGTGCACTACACGCGCCGCGGACGCCTGGCGCCCACTGCGGGTGAGTAGTGTGGGTGTGTGTGTGTGTGTACTGACGCAAGGTGCTGGCCGGCGTGCACTACACGCGCCGCGGACGCCTGGCGCCCACTGCGGGTGAGTAGTGTGGGTGTGTGTGTGTGTGTACTGACGCAAGGTGCTGGCCGGCGTGCACTACACGCGCCGCGGACGCCTGGCGCCCACTGCGGGTGAGTAGTGTGGGTGTGTGTGTGTGTGTACTGACGCAAGGTGCTGGCCGGCGTGCACTACACGCGCCGCGGACGCCTGGCGCCCACTGCGGGTGAGTAGTGTGGGTGTGTGTGTGTACTGACGCAAGGTGCTGGCCGGCGTGCACTACACGCGCCGCGGACGCCTGGCGCCCACTGCGGGTGAGTAATGTGGGTGTGTGTGTGTGTGTACTGACGCAAGGTGCTGGCCGGCGTGCACTACACGCGCCGCGGTCGCCTGGCGCCCACTGCGGGTGAGTAGTGTGGGTGTGTGTGTGTGTGTACTGACGCAAGGTGCTGGCCGGCGTGCACTACACGCGCCGCGGCCGCCTGGCGCCCACTGCGGGTGAGTAGTGTGGGTGTGTGTGTGTGTGTACTGACGCAAGGTGCTGGCCGGCGTGCACTACACGCGCCGCGGACGCCTGGCGCCCACTGCGGGTGAGTAGTGTGGGTGTGTGTGTGTGTGTACTGACGCAAGGTGCTGGCCGGCGTGCACTACACGCGCCGCGGACGCCTGGCGCCCACTGCGGGTGAGTAGTGTGGGTGTGTGTGTGTGTGTACTGACGCAAGGTGCTGGCCGGCGTGCACTACACGCGCCGCGGACGCCTGGCGCCCACTGCGGGTGAGTAGTGTGGGTGTGTGTGTGTGTGTACTGACGCAAGGTGCTGGCCGGCGTGCACTACACGCGCCGCGGACGCCTGGCGCCCACTGCGGGTGAGTAGTGTGGGTGTGTGTGTGTGTGTACTGACGCAAGGTGCTGGCCGGCGTGCACTACACGCGCCGCGGACGCCTGGCGCCCACTGCGGGTGAGTAGTGTGGGTGTGTGTGTGTGTGTGTGTGTACGTACTGACGCAAGGTGCTGGCCGGCGTGCACTACACGCGCCGCGGACGCCTGGCGCCCACTGCGGGTGAGTAGTGTGGGTGTGTGTGTGTGTGTACTGACGCAAGGTGCTGGCCGGCGTGCACTACACGCGCCGCGGACGCCTGGCGCCCACTGCGGGTGAGTAGTGTGGGTGTGTGTGTGTGTGTACTGACGCAAGGTGCTGGCCGGCGTGCACTACACGCGCCGCGGACGCCTGGCGCCCACTGCGGGTGAGTAGTGTGGGTGTGTGTGTGTGTGTACTGACGCAAGGTGCTGGCCGGCGTGCACTACACGCGCCGCGGACGCCTGGCGCCCACTGCGGGTGAGTAGTGTGGGTGTGTGTGTGTGTGTACTGACGCAAGGTGCTGGCCGGCGTGCACTACACGCGCCGCGGACGCCTGGCGCCCACTGCGGGTGAGTAGTGTGGGTGTGTGTGTGTGTGTACTGACGCAAGGTGCTGGCCGGCGTGCACTACACGCGCCGCGGACGCCTGGCGCCCACTGCGGGTGAGTAGTGTGGGTGTGTGTGTGTACTGACGCAAGGTGCTGGCCGGCGTGCACTACACGCGCCGCGGACGCCTGGCGCCCACTGCGGGTGAGTAATGTGGGTGTGTGTGTGTGTGTACTGACGCAAGGTGCTGGCCGGCGTGCACTACACGCGCCGCGGTCGCCTGGCGCCCACTGCGGGTGAGTAGTGTGGGTGTGTGTGTGTGTGTACTGACGCAAGGTGCTGGCCGGCGTGCACTACACGCGCCGCGGCCGCCTGGCGCCCACTGCGGGTGAGTAGTGTGGGTGTGTGTGTGTGTGTACTGACGCAAGGTGCTGGCCGGCGTGCACTACACGCGCCGCGGACGCCTGGCGCCCACTGCGGGTGAGTAGTGTGGGTGTGTGTGTGTGTGTACTGACGCAAGGTGCTGGCCGGCGTGCACTACACGCGCCGCGGACGCCTGGCGCCCACTGCGGGTGAGTAGTGTGGGTGTGTGTGTGTGTGTACTGACGCAAGGTGCTGGCCGGCGTGCACTACACGCGCCGCGGACGCCTGGCGCCCACTGCGGGTGAGTAGTGTGGGTGTGTGTGTGTGTGTGTGTGTACGTACTGACGCAAGGTGCTGGCCGGCGTGCACTACACGCGCCGCGGACGCCTGGCGCCCACTGCGGGTGAGTAGTGTGGGTGTGTGTGTGTGTGTACTGACGCAAGGTGCTGGCCGGCGTGCACTACACGCGCCGCGGACGCCTGGCGCCCACTGCGGGTGAGTAGTGTGGGTGTGTGTGTGTGTGTACTGACGCAAGGTGCTGGCCGGCGTGCACTACACGCGCCGCGGACGCCTGGCGCCCACTGCGGGTGAGTAGTGTGGGTGTGTGTGTGTGTGTACTGACGCAAGGTGCTGGCCGGCGTGCACTACACGCGCCGCGGACGCCTGGCGCCCACTGCGGGTGAGTAGTGTGGGTGTGTGTGTGTGTGTACTGACGCAAGGTGCTGGCCGGCGTGCACTACACGCGCCGCGGACGCCTGGCGCCCACTGCGGGTGAGTAGTGTGGGTGTGTGTGTGTGTGTACTGACGCAAGGTGCTGGCCGGCGTGCACTACACGCGCCGCGGACGCCTGGCGCCCACTGCGGGTGAGTAGTGTGGGTGTGTGTGTGTGTGTACTGACGCAAGGTGCTGGCCGGCGTGCACTACACGCGCCGCGGACGCCTGGCGCCCACTGCGGGTGAGTAGTGTGGGTGTGTGTGTGTACTGCGCAAGGTGCTGGCCGGCATGCGCGGGTGTGGGTGGGTGTGAGGTGTTGACTGATGCGTGTGTTGCAGCGGGCCCGCTGTGCGTGGCGCGGCACTTGTCCGGCGCAGACCGGCGGCGTGACGACGACTACGCCACGTTCCGCGCGTACAACCGCTCGCTGCAGTGGCTGTGCGGCCCGGAGCCGCCGGCCGAGCTGCTGGTGGCGCCCAACAGCACGTGGCCGGACCGCGTGTACTACCACTCGTTCTCGCACGCCGGCATGGGCGGCCGCATCTACGTGGTGGACAAGCACCGCCGTAACATCGGCCGCACAGCATCCGGCGGCCCGGCGGCCTGCCGAGCCCGCGCGCTGCTGGCGGCCGCACTGCTGCTGACGCTGACACTGCTACACTGACACGTTACACGAGGGACATACGGCATGGAACTGTACTTCTCATATTTTCCCATACTAAGTCGTTAATTACAAAATCGAAAACAATGTTTCTCTTCAACATGCCACCCTGTATAACAAAGATCCATAAATTTTGGTCTAAAATCCCAGAGGCCCAAGATGTTACCAAATTCTGTAGTGTGGAATTTTGAACATTTTGTGAAGAAATAAGTCGGTCACGTCTGGGGTGTCTAGGATCTCGGCTCTAGGCTCCAGTACTGCAGTACCACTAAGGATACTATCATACAGTTAAGCGTTCGAGCGTGCAGTTGTGCAGGTACCACTATTGTCACCATGTTGTTTGACGATAATTCTTCATCGGAAGACGAATGATTGATTTTGTGGTCATTATCAAGACGGAAAAGGAAATACTGGGTGCGTTAATAAGGATAGAAAACCAGATGGAGATTTCAATGGCTTAAAGATGAAAAAATTCCAACAACTATTTCACTACTTTACCATGCTTCTCGCTTTTCTGGTGGTCGCCACTGTTGATTCTGACTTTCAGGAGTTGCAGTGGTTTGGGAATAGTGCGGTGGGATTGTCCCAAAAAAAAAAAAAAAAATGCTTCTGCTACTTTGCCTCCGGTGTTTTGTAATCGTTATCTTTCGCATCGTTTTAAAAACTCCTGTCACGTCTTTATCTTCCTTCCAATTTGGTCACCGAAACAGCAGTGACCGCGTGAACGCGCGACCGCGTGTGCTGTGTGGTTTCTATGTAAGGTAATACAACGAACGCAATACGGAAAACTCTTGGACGCTAGACTCTGTCTGATAGAACCCTCAGTACTCCATGTACAATATGTCCATCTCTAAACCTACCATCTTTCATCTACATGGCAGCTTGGTTAATAGCAAAGCAATACATTACTGAAACACGTTAAATACTCTAGTGATGATCTCATTCGCGACAGCTAACTGCTGTTCTTAGTGTGCAGCTGCGCTCTGTAGCTTGTCTCCGTACTCAAGAGCTGGCGATCGACTTCATGTTGCAGGTAAACGAGTGTGCGTGACGATTGACCTTAAATTGAAAACTATTGATGCAGTTTTTTTTTATTGTTGGTTCACAAATCGGGCAATACAATATTACTTAAGTACTAGATAAACATAAAATAAAAAAACAAAACATGAAACTGCATGCCCTAAACTAGTGGACACATCATGCACAATATATGAGCTAGTTAAAAAATATAAATAAGCTTAAGAGTAATATGCAGCCATTAGACTAATTATTACTTATTAGTCGAATGGCTGCACAGGCTCGTCTTAATTTTAATTTTGGCTGATGCTAAGGTCCCAGAGAAAATATCAAAATGCTGTCTCACACCATTGCAGCTAGAAAACATTCTATAAAAAATGGAGCATGTTGTTTTATATTTGTTCTGCACTGAGGCATCACAAAAGTAAGCCTATTGCATAAACGACTGCTCTGGCGTGGAACAGCAAGTTGAATTCTCTCCAGTAAACCCTGACAATCTACGTGGGCATTGATCAGCTTGAACAAGTAAACAATATCCGCAGCTTTTCTTCTATTGCATAAAGTAGTCATGCCGAAGTATTCCAACCTTGATGCATAGGATTTGAGGTTTCTTCATTGGTTATTAACATAGGACAGTTGGTACAAAAACCGTTTTTGAACTCGCTCTAATTTATTAGAGTAGACCTCATAAGTAGGATTCCATACTTGACTTCCATACTCCAACACACTGCGAACGATGCAGTTAAAAACTGGTTTGATTGTGACTTTTGGATCCCGAAATTCCTTGAGTTGTCGTGTTACAAAACCCGATAAACGCGAGGCTTTCTGAGCTATATTATCTATATGGTGTCTAAACTTAAGTTGGCAATCCATAATTACGCCTAAGTCGCGAATCCAAGATACCTCTTCCAGTGGTACACTATTAATTGTGTAAGTTGCGATGATGGGTTGTCTTTTCCTTGTAAATCTAATATGCTTACATTTATTAACATTTAAAATCATGCGGTTTTCGATACACCATCTAGACACTTTATCGATTTCAGCTTGCAATTTTACTGTGTCTTCAGCACAGTTTACCGTTTGGTACAATTTTAGATCATCTGCATACATATTAAAGTTACATTTGTAGTGTGTAAGTTTTAGTAGAAGTTTCAAATATTTTCTAAAGAAAAAAACATATTATTAGTTAGAGGTACGTTTAAACGTCTCCCACATTATATTTCTTGAACATACCACAAGAAGTGCTTACGTTCAACAGTTTTCACCAGGTTCAACCCTAAAAAGGAATCCTTGGGTTGATTCTTGCGCCGCTAAACATCGCAATGCGTATATAGTTCTCGCCAAACTTCTGCCGCCTGAAGTTGTCTCCCCGGTGCTGTTTGTGTACAAGGTTTATGACTGCGCAACCTTTGTAGCCAACTTCAGGGCGGAGAACTATACCAGACAAATTAAGATTAAGTTGTATTGAAATAAAATAAATATTTAAAATAAATTTGCTGCAAATCATTATATTTAAAATTACGCTATTTCGTATATTTTGTACGCAATTTTTTACTATTAGGCTATAGGTACTTTTTAGAATTATTTTTGTAAATAGTGGACTGTACCCGAGACGAAAATAAAACACTTGAGTTCTTGTTATGTGTTTTTATATCACTCTAATTTAGTTTAATCACAATACATGTTTATCCTAATAGTATAAGTCTATATTATATGGAATTAATCTCTACGTAATAATAATAATATCAGGGGGTGACCATAAGCTCTTAGAGCAAGGTTATTTATAGTGTGCATAAGGGGCAGATGTATAATACGACTTCATATCTGACAAAATCTGTCCCATTTCACAGTTGAATTTTGACAAGTTATGGTACGGGGGCCGGTCTTCCAGTTCTTCCGGTGCCGCGGCACGGATAGGTTAACTCTGGTGCGTTCTAGCCTCGTACGGTCGATGTGGACGCGTTCTAGCCTCGTACGGTCGATGTGGACGCGTTCTAGCCTCGTACGGTCGATGTGGACGCGTTCTAGCCTCGTACGGTCGATGTGGACGCGTTCTAGCCTCGTACGGTCGATGTGGACGCGTTCTAACCTCGTACGGTCGACGTGGATTAGGCGCGGTGCAGCTCCACAAAGCTGCGCAGAGTGGCGGGCAGCGCACACAGCGCACACAGCGGCACGGCCCGGCGCCCGCGCAGCAGCGCCCGCGCCGCCAGGCACGCCAGCGTCACGTGCTGCAGCACGCACACGCGCGAGCCGCGGTTCAGCGTCACCAGCTCGGCCGGCGAGTCGCCGAACTTGTTGGGCTGGTCCAGGTGCGCCCCGCCGTCCAGCAGTACGCTCACCAGCTCCGTGCTGAAGTTGTAGGGGATGGCGGCCACGTGCAGCGCAGTGCTGCGCGCCTCGTTACGTACGGACACGTCGGCGCCGCACGCCAGCAGCAGCGACACCACGCCGGCGTGCGGGAACACGGGCGCCGCGTCCAGCTCGTCCGCGAAGTACGTGGAGCGGATCACGTTGAGCCGCGACACGCACAGGTGCAGCAGCGTGTCCTGCGTGTGCGCACTGCGCACGTCGGCCGCCACCAGCGGGCGCACGGCGGCCGTCACGGCGAGCCGCTCGGCCGGCGCCTGCGCGCACGCGTGCAGCAGGTACAGCAGGTGCGTGGTGCAGCGCAGCGCGCGGTCGAACGTGTCGGCCTGCAGCTTGAACACGGGCCGCGCCTCCAGCAGCCGCCGACACGCCGGCAGCTCGGCCGCCAGCAGCCGGAACACGCGCAGCACGTCGCCCAGCGCCGGCAGCCCCGCCGCGCGCTCCAGCCGGCCCGCGTGCGCGTCCAGCATGAGCCGCGCCAGCGCACACGCCGTGTGGCACGTGTCGGCCGCCAGCAGCGAGTCCCGCTCCACGCGCAGCTGCAGCGCCCACGTCCACAGCTCCACGCAGCGCTGGTAGCGGAAGGCGTCGGCGTAGGACGCGCCGCGGTACATGAGGCGGAACACCGTGTCCTTGTGCTCGGGGCCCAGGATGCGCACCACCACCAGCAGCGACTGCGTGCGCAGCGCGTCCATGTCCGTGGCGGCGGCCTCCAGCTCCTCCAGCGTGCGCCACTCGCGGGCGCCGCCCAGCGCCGGCGCCGGCGCGCGCACGGGCCGCTTGGGGATGTAGGCGCCGGCGCCCGCGCGCAGGCCGGTGGCGCGGCGCCAGGCGGCCAGCGCGGCGGACACGTCGTTGAACTCGTCCAGCTGCGTGGAGCCCAGCAGCTCGTAGGCGTCGGCCAGGCGCGCGGCCGAGTAGCGCACGCGGCCCGCCAGCAGCGCCAGCACGGGCGTGGCGCCCTTGAGGCAGGCGGTGCGCAGCGCGTCGTCGCCGGCGCGGGACGTGAGCAGCGGGTCGGCGCCGTGCTCCAGCAGCAGCCGCGCCGTCTCCACGCGGTGCTCCTGGATGGCGTAGTGCAGCACAGTCTTGAGCTGCGTGTCGCGCGCGTTGACGTCGGCGCCGTGCTGCAGCAGGAAGGCGCACAGGCGCGCCGACTGCACGCTGTTGATGAGGCACGTGCCGCCGTTGTGGTTGGGGCGGTGGATGTCGGCGCCGCGCGCCACCAGGAAGCGCACCACGTCCAGGTGCGTCATGAAGCAGGCGGAGCGCACGGGCGTGGAGCCCGAGTCGGAGCTGGCGTCCAGCTGCGCGCCGGCGTCCGCCAGCACGCGCAGCACCTCCAGGCGGCCGGCCACGGCGGCGCACCACAGCGGCGTGACGGAGTGCACGGAGCGGTCGTCGGGCACCTCGTACACGCCGCGCTGCTCCAGCTCGGCGGCGCACACGTGCACCAGGTACTCCACGATCTCCACGTTGCCGCGCTTGCACGCCACGAACAGCGGCGCGCAGCCGTCCAGCTTGCGCGAGCACAGCGCCCGCCGCGCCGCCGGGCTCATGCTGCGGACACCACAGATACTCATCAGGACACATCTACACATACTTCGGTTTACAGTAATAAGTAAGTAAAAGACACAAATATTCGAGTGTATATGGACTTGATTGTGAGGAACTCATGACTAAGTAACAACAGTTGCACAGGTCGATCTTCAAGGTTTAGCAATATTTGGGTTTTTATGGGTGACCACCTATAACATAAGACTCGTCTGCGCTTCAGAGAGCACTTTAGGCTGGCCACGGCAAACAGTCTTGCCTAAGGTGATTATGTTACCCAGTTACTGGGTTGTAGAGTTCAAATAGACAAACCCTTCACGTAAATGTAAAATACTGCTAGCTAGTGAGTATGTTTTACCTAGACTCAGTCCAATGTCTATTACCTATTGATGCAACTTTAATATTTACGCCGTACACTGGAGCACAACTCTTGATTTTACCTATAATCCCTAGTTCCAACATTGCCCTTCCTATCCTATTATTATAAACATGGATGTTTGTCAGAATGGATAGACATTAATATGTTTGTTTCCCTCAAAAAGTACTATGGATTTATTAAGTTTTACAGTAAATCAGTAATAAGGCTTACACATCAGATTGTGGGTAATACTAATACCAGGCAGGCAGGCAACACCTAGGCCTTAACAAAACAGAAAACTAAAATCCCTTTTCTCAAACATGCTTGGAAATTTGGGCTTATTCCACTTTTCCCCGTTGGATGATCCCCATTGATGGGGATTAGTGAACTTTTTGTTCACTATTCCCCGTTGACCCAAAATTTTTATTTAATGGGGATAAGTGAACTAAAAAGTTCAATAATCCCCATTAGGTAGGTATGTACGTTAAAAAAATAAAATATATGAATCATGTTACATTTATTAATTAAAAATATAACTTTCTTATACCTAATAAAGTCACAGATTGTTACAATCATTAATTTAAAATTGTAGCATGAAAATATTTCTTTCTTATACCTTGTAAAATCAAAGATTACAATCACTTAAGTTTTTCTAATTAGGTACGTTAAATAAAAACAATATAAAAATAAAATATATGAGTCATGTACTTTTATTTTTATAAGGTAAGAACAAAATTTTAAATTACCTACATACCTACTTTACGATTTTATTAGAACGAAAAACAGATTGTTGCCCCAACGAAATTGTTCTAAATAAACGTCAGTTGAACTACCAGCCATTTCCTTTATTTATTCCTATATTAAACTAATAACTGCGAACTGATAAGAACTGCACGCTTGAACTACACTACACACTACTAACCCTTAACGACTACGAAACAAAAACAAAAGATGGGTCGACCAATCACATACGAGCTAACTCGCACCCCGCTCCGCCACCGCCTTGCGCGCGCGCCTCTAGAAAATGAGCATCTTTTACAGTATTGTGTATCTTATTAGATAGATAGATATAAGGTCTTATTCCCAAACATCGTTAGAACAATTTCGTTGGGGCAACAATCTGTTTTTCGTTCTAATAAAATCGTAAAGTAGGTATGTAGGTAATTTAAAATTTTGTTCTTACCTTATAAAAATAAAAGTACATGACTCATATATTTTATTTTTATATTGTTTTTATTTAACGTACCTAATTAGAAAAACTTAAGTGATTGTAATCTTTGATTTTACAAGGTATAAGAAAGAAATATTTTCATGCTACAATTTTAAATTAATGATTGTAACAATCTGTGACTTTATTAGGTATAAGAAAGTTATATTTTTAATTAATAAATGTAACATGATTCATATATTTTATTTTTTTAACGTACATACCTACCTAATGGGGATTATTGAACTTTTTAGTTCACTTATCCCCATTAAATAAAAATTTTGGGTCAACGGGGAATAGTGAACAAAAAGTTCACTAATCCCCATCAATGGGGATCATCCAACGGGGAAAAGTGGAATAAGCCGAAATTTGAGCATTATTTTGACAACCTTCTTCGAAATAAATCGAAATTGCAGTACTGGCCAAATACATGCGAGCAGCGGCCGGCAAAAGTTCTATGAAAATCCATATCTGTCGTATATAGCGGCCAAATAAATTACATAGTAAACTAGTGATGGGCGTTGCGACGACGAACCGTTTCTAAAGACCGTTTTTTGTTCTGCGACGGTGCAACCGTTTTACGTCCTGGGATAAAGCAGTCTTAGTTGCACAAAACTGTCTTCGAATAACTTCGTGCGATTTTTAATTTTATGCCTCAGAAAATACAGTCGAGATTCGAAAGCGAAATGATTAAACTACGAGACACGTCGGTCGTCGCAGACGTCGCGTCGTTCTTTATCGTTCCATGTTCGTTCACAAAATAGTTCTTGCGACGGTGAAACAGTTTTTAAGTCCGTCTTCGTTGCACAAACCAGTCTTCGAATAAATTTGTGCGAGTTTGTATTTTACGGCTAAGAAAATACAGTCGAAAGTGAATTGATTCAACTACACGCAAACGTCGTCGACTCGTCGCGAATTTCGCGTTTCGTTCCACGTTCGTTCCGTCCTCCAAGTTTCGTTCTCCAAGACGTCTTCAAACCAGTTGCGACGAAGACCGTTTTCTGCAACCGTTTTTGTCGTCGGGAAAACGGTTGCGTTTCGTCCGTCAAAAATACGACAACGACCCACCACTATAGTAAACTCATATCTGTCTTGTAATTTAAAAATGGAACGATCTTTTACTCCGAAACATGGCAACCAAGGAGGTAACATAACAAAGTTTTTATTTAAATTTCGAACTGGCTTGCAAATAGAAAGCTGTTTATTGAAAAAAAAAACAAATGAACACTTCAAGGTTTAGCACGCACTGCGATTTTTATTTGCGCGGTTTTTTGTAGTATTATATCCGCGTTCATATAGTTCCATAGGCCGCAGAATGGGCCTTCGAAAAATCGCAGTGCGTGCTAAGCCTAACGCGGGAATAATTATTGTTGGTCGTTGTTCGTCATTGATTTTGAAGAGTAATTGTATTTGAGAAAAAGAGTTCGAGGTACTACTTAGTTTTAATTTCCGCTCATTATTTGAGAAAAGCACTATACAAGCCTTGGCCACAACTAGGCATTGATGGGCTTACGTTTGTGTGCCTCTTACTCGTTCGTCCATCATTGCCTCTTTTGCTGGCCGCTGCAGTAATGTACTATTACTTCTCCCTATTAAATATTATGCGCAAAAAAATCAAGTGGCGTAGTTTGACGACGCCCTGCTACTTGCTGCGTAATATACTCATCATGCGCACTTATCTTGATGTTAGTGATTAAAATGTGAACTTGACCCACTACACCCAAATAAACCTTGTAACCTTCATCATCAGCCTTATAACGTTACCACTTCTGGGATAACAGGCATTATCTCTGTGACAGCAGTTTTGGGCCATAATCCACTACGTTGGCCCAGTGCAGGTTGGTGGGAGTCACATGTCTTCGAATTTTTGGTTCTAGGATATGCCGGTTTCATGATAAACTTACGACCTTCGACACGTAAGTCGGGGCGGTTACCACTGGGCTACCACTGCTCTGCACCTTGTAACCTTGATGATAGCTTATTTCTTGTACACTATGAACCTTCCTACATCTAATCTACTTTAAGGAGCAATCCTACTACCTACTATTATAAATGCGAAAGTTTGTGAAGATGGATGTTTGTTACTGTTTCATGCCAAAACTACTAAGCAGATTTTGATGAAACTTTACAGTAATTTAGTTAATACATCAGAATAACACATAGGCTATAATTTATACCTAAATACTTATCACATGCGGGTGGCAGCTAGTTTATGTATAAATATTTTTATGTACATAATCAACGTAGTAAGTATAATATCTTGGAAACGGCTCTAATGATTTGGGTGAAACTTTGTATCTAAATAAGGTTTTGCATTTTAAGTTTACCTTAATAATAGTATTTATTGTAAATGCATAAAAAAAATACCAAGTAAAGCTTGGATGCCCAGCTACTAAGAAGTAATTAGAAAAGAAAATTGTATAAATTACTACTTGACATTTGTAAAGTTTTTCTTGAAATAGAAGGTTCACTTCCTAGGCAAATCATACTCAGAATGAAACTAAGATACTAGACAAAAACAATAAAGATGAAAAAAAAACTTATCTATAGTAGGCAGTCACAGTGGATATTTGTGTCTCTACTCTACCTCTACCTACCTGCCTACAATACGAATGTAACCAACTTTTGTTTCAGCCAGCAATCTAATTAAATTTAAGAACACAAAATCTGCTATTGTGACTTAACTATGATAGTTAGATATATTTCCTCACAGACTTTTTGTAGGCAATAATGAGTACTTTAACCATGTAGTAATTAATTTTTATGTATCATCAATGGTTTCTCAGTGCAGGGAAAAAGCTTGTTGATTTTCTCTTTCACTGATTAAAAAAATTTCAAACTCATCGAGATGTTTGATATTCAAGTGATTTTAAATGAAATATTGGCAGGTACAGTACTAACCAAACTTCTTGCTGCCCTGATATTGGCTTTCTAATGCGTAAGCTTCAGCAATGTGCTGTTTTCGTTACTGCTGTGCAGTAGTAAATCTAATACAAAAACAGCCATAGTAGCCAATTCCAGGGCGACCAAGATGTTTGATGACTCCCTTTGTCCGAAAAATCTTAGTTTCTTGATTCTCTCAGTTAAAATATGTTGCATACTTAAATTTTCATTAGTGGCCACCAATATTTATCATATTTCACAACGGTTTACATAAAAACAATAACTGCACTTTCATCCACAATGACATATTAAAACGTATTGAATAGTATTTACTAGGAAATGTATGACAAGTCAAGTTTGTGTTTGTTTACAATCGCAATTGGCAGGGTCGGCCTCACGATTGGTCATTTTGACCATTCGTGAGGCTGAGCCCGCCAATTTCGCAACCGAAACAACTACGACTCCGTGACTTTTCAGTTCTACTGAAAAGAACACGTGCCATAAGCTCCGCTCCCTCGGCAGTCATGTCATGACTCGAGCTTCAGCATTAATAATCAGCATCTATTAGTGCTGATGCTGAAAATGTTTGAATCAAGCCTGTAGTGTACTATACATGTCCTTGGCGCAAGCTAGCTCATGCGACAGACGGTACTTACCGCTCGAGGGCTGTGCGCATCCTGGCGGAGAGACGAGCGCCGGGCGCGCTGTGGCGGCACTCCTGCATGAGCTCGTTGAAGGTGGCCTCCTGCTTGGCGAGCTCCGAGTGCTTGGCTTTTGAAGAGCCGCCGCCGCTGCTGCTGCTGCCGCCCTCCTCCCACATCGTGGGTGGCTGACCCCGGGCTCCGGCCACACTGATACGCTTACTATCGGCTCCTTACACTAAGAGCTGATCAAAGATACAAAACAGAAAAATAAACTTTTACAATTCAACAATTTCCTGAACTGTTGTTTCAGATCTATAGACATTAGCTAGACAAGCAAAGAATAATATAAAACTGACAGCCAGCAGGCTGACACTGACAGTGACAGGGACCAGTGCTGCCAACTCGTATAAGCATAAACGCGCTGTTAGCTCTTTATAAAGCGCTAGAAGTAGAACGCGCTAAATAGGCGCTGTCAAAAAATCGGTCCAATTCGGCGCCAAATTCAAACAAAACTCCCAATAATTTGAGAGAAATGTATAAACGCATTTAATATTTTATCTACTTCGGTTTCGTTATATTCGAATTACAAAATTGACAGCGGTTTCATTATGATACTCATAACTACATCGGCACAGACTACTTAGAGATATGGACATCGGGTTGCATCATTATGCGAATCGTCATAAATTCTAAAACACAAGCAAAGATATTCTGAACATACAGCCAGGTACCTATAATATTACTTCGCAATCGAGACAAAGTAAATTGTTTTTAAAAATGGAATAAGTTTAGAATAAAAGTTTGAAATACTATTTGGCTGTTGCGGCTACAAGATCTTTGCCTTATACCTAATAATGAAAAAATAAAAGTGGACGCGGGAAAAATTTCTGAGTGAAATTTTATTAAAAATGTCTTCAACATCAAGTGATATTGAAAATACTCCACCAGATATAACAAATAGAGCAGTTGCGGCAACAAATAATTTACTACCAAAAAAATCAAGACATGTACCTACCTATATGAGAAAACTTAAACACACTTCATGAAATACTTATTTGTCTATATCTGTGTTTTATTCCTTCCTTCGTAGATAAAATCTTGTATGCAACTGTACGTTATAATAATATAATATAGCCTTTATTTCCAATCTTACATAATAAAGTTTTACAAGTAAACTAACAACTAAAATAACTTAACTATATAACATAAGGTACCTACTTAATTATTTACTTATCTACTAATATAATTTAATATTTGACACCGGTATTAAGATTGTCTTGCGTGCGATTTCGTAAAGGCCTCCCCTAGAGCTTGCCACATTCTCCTGTCATGGGTCATCCTCCCCCAAGTTACACCAGCGGTTTGCCGGATATCGTCTTCCCATTTTAGACTCTGCCTCCCTATCTTTCTTTTATTTTGCCTTGGACACCATTCGGTTACGTCCTTCGCCCATTTTTCTTTCTTACTCCTCATCATATGTCCTGCCCACCTCCATTTAAGTTTATCTTACGTCGTTGGTTTTCGTTTGTTCTCTTAATGTTTCTAGTTTTATTCTGTCCTGTAACTTGACGTTGAGCATGCTTCTCTCCATACTGTGTTGGCAGGTTTCAAGTTTGTGCATATTTTGTTTCGTTAGGTTCCATGTTTGGCATCCATGTATGTCATGACGGGTAAAATGCATGAGTTAAGTATTTTCTTATTTGCTTTTAATGGTACCTGAGGGTTTTTGACCACTTCTTTAAGTGACCAATATCTTTTCCATGCCAGCTGCACTCTATTGCTTATTTCTTTTGTCGTAAGGTCATGTGGTGATATTATCTTTCCAAGGTACTTATATTCTTCGACATACTCAATTCTGGTGCCTTTGACTGTGATGGGGGATTTCTTGTGGTTTGTCATTATTTTGGTCTTTTTAGAATTCATTGAGAGCCCTACTCTCTCGCTTTCGCACACAAGTTGCTCTAGCATTTCTTGCAGGCTTCTTGGATCTTGAGAAACCAGAATTAAATCGTCTGCAAATCTAAGATGATTTAGTTGTACACCGTTGACGTTTAGTCCGTGTCTGCTCCACTCGAGACTTCTAAATATGTGTTCAAGCACTGCCGAGAAAAGTTTGGGAGAAAGAGGATCTCCCTGCCTTACTCCTCTATTTACGGGGAAGTACTTGCCTACTCTTTCAGTTTTTATTTTTGCCTTCATGTTAGTGATTTTTCTATGTAATGGTTGATTAAATTGTTCCTTCTTTTCTGTTTATGTTTCCTGATTTGCAGATTAATTTCTTTACTTAGGGTTGCTATCTTCTTTTTGTTGCTCTTTCTGTCTGTATATAAACCTTTTCTCTCCTTGATCAGACTTCTTGCTTCTGGGCCTATTTTATCATTAGTTTAGTTATTCATTCTTGTTTGGTTTTCTACTTTCTTTAGTTCTTTTTCAATAACGTCGTATTTCTCCTGAACATCTTTGGCTTTCTTTGTTGTTTTTAAACCATTTTCCAATGTCTCTAGAATAATCTTTGCGATTGGTAAGGTTATAGGTTTTTTACTGCTTTGGATGTATAATCTCTGTTTTTTTGGTTCTGACATGTGTATTTGTCCCCGAAGCATTCTGTGATCTGTACTGTAGTTGAGTTGATTAACGATAGTAGTATTCAAGAATATTTTTGGTTTATTTGTAAGAATGTAGTCTATTTCATTTCTTGTCTTTCCATCAGGTGAAACCCAAGTCCATTTTCTATTATGTTTTCTATTGTAGTAGCTGTTCATTATGTGAAGTCTATATTCCATTGCAAAATTAACCAGTCTTTGACCGTTATCATTTCTTTTCCCAGTTGAGTGGGGTTCAAGAATATTGTCCTCATTTTTGTTCCTCTTTCCAATTTGGCTATTGAATTCACCCATTATAATGACTATTCCATGCAAATTTGATGTGGCATGGTTTAGTTTGTTGTAGAATTCTTCTTTTGTATCTTTGTGGGTTACTTCCGTTGGAGCGTATATTTGGACGATTGAAGTGAGTTGTTTATAGCCAGGGAGTTTTACTGTCAAGATGGCTATTCTATCTGATATTCCTCGGAATTCTATGATGTCGTTTTTCAGATATTTTTTTACCATAAACCCGACACCATACATCCCAGGCTTTTCATTGATGTGATAGAATATATATTTGTCACGCTCCTCAGTTTGCTCCCCTGCTCTCCTCACGTCACTCAAGCCTAAAATATCCCAATTGACAGATTTTAATGCGTGTTCTAGTTCCAACAATTTTTCTTGTGACTTTAAGGATCTTGCGTTCAGAGTAAATTCAATATAGCTATATATTGAATTTACTCCTTTGTACCGAAAAATGGCACTCGTAGACCATCCATAACGTAACAGTTGCATAAATAGCTAAGTGAGTGAATAATGAGAGGTAAAGGAAACATAAACTCTCGTTTAGTATGAAAAAGTACTATAAAAGATCCTTAAGAGCGCGGCGAAGCATTAATTGTCCATACAAACGTAATACCAAAATTATTTGTAATTTTAGCATATCTCCATCATATTATGATGATATTCGGATTGAGACAGTATTTAGCTAGGTTCCTACGTCTTCTTTTTTTCTAAATTCTTACCTAAAGTGAAGTTTTAGCGATTTCCATTTTGTATATTTTTACAGCGTAAATGACATGTTTTCTTTTTGATATTTCTGTATTATAAAAAACAATATCTATAATAATGTCGTAGTAGGAACATAGCTCATATTATCAAATTACAAATAATCGTATTTTTTTTTTTTAAACATTATGTTTTCATTCATAATTTTTGGTATTACGGAACACATCAAATTAATCACACATTTTCAATCGCTAGTATTGCTGTCGCATCAAGCAAATGTGTGCGTGGTCGCACTGCTCACGGTTGCGTATTTCCCTTTCCGTGTTCAACTGGCGACACCGGTCTCGCGAAATCCACACGCTTTTGTTTTACTACGGAATCCTACGATCCCGTGTGGCGTATTTCCCTTTCCGTGTTCAACTGGCGACACCGGTCTCGCGAAATCCACACGCTTTTGTTTTACTACGGAATCCTACGATCCCGTGTTCAATTCGCGTCAACTAAGCACGCCTTTGTGATCAAGTGGCGCTGGGTAAGGTTTAACAAAATCGTGTGCAGTTGAACTGAACACTTTTTTGACTTGACTCTTAGACTGTTTGAGTCTTCAAAAGCGTGTTGAATCAGCGACGGTATTATTCTATAGTAGACAGTAGGTTGTACTATTAACTCAATATGATTTCAATGAAATATTACATACAATACAATTAATGAAACATTTATTATCAGAACAAAAATAACAAAAAAAACACCGACAAGACAACTATTTTGCGGAACGTTCGTTTTGGTCTATGTTCACAGCGATATTGTGTGCACGTTTCTTTTTAACAGGACGGCCGGACTGAATTCTACCACTGCTGGGTAATTGTTTTTGATGCCGTCTCGAAATAGATGTAGGTTGGACCTTTATTTTTCGTGAACGTCGTATTTTCTTATCATGCATGTATGAAACAATAGAGGAAGGCGTCTGCAATCGAGATAGTTCAGATGAATATTTTTTCAGTATTTGTGTGTTTACTGGATTTGGTTCTTCTTTAAGTACTTTGATTATTCTAATAAACTCAGACTCAATTGCGTCTACAGTAATCATATAATTTTCTTGAATTGAAGACTCTGTGGAAATATTATTTTCTGTGTTATCAGGTTCATTAATCGGCAACGTAAACTGTTGCTGTGAGGTGCCTTGACTATTTTCAGCCATCTCCACGTCATTTGAATCCAGTGTTATATTTTGGAAGAAATAGGGGTTATATTCGTCTCCCAATGCCAATTTGGCCAAATCTTGGCGACAATCTTCAGTCAAATTTAACGATGTAGTAATCGTTATGCCAAACTTTAGTTCCACAGCACATACATGCTTGCAGTAGCGTCCACCTTCCAGGGACTGAAAGCGGTTACGGTTAAAGGTTAAGATACCTCAAAATAATATCGGTACCGCTTTAAAATAAAGGTAGAGCTATACCGATACCTTTATAAATAAAGGTTGGCCTAAATAACGGTTTAACCTTAAAACGATTTCGGTACCGAAAAATGATCGAGGGGCGCGGCGCGGGTGCGCGGGGATGTCGAACACGTTAGAAGTGTGTACAATTTGTTTGCTGAACCTACTCTTTTACTCAACTCTATGTTCGTTGCCGACTGTGTGCCGCGCAGTACGTTTTTATTTTGTCGATCTGTTACAACCCTTTGTTTACGCACAAGATTGGAATTTCTTTAAGAAAAACTCATGGATAACTTGAATACGTATAATTTTGATTAATTACAACTTTCTTTTTTGGAGCCGAAATGATGAGTGGAAATTTTTCTCTGGCCAACCACCTACCGCCAAATTATTTTATATAAAAAAAATAAAATGCCTGCGACGCAAAACACACAATTATGAATTGCTCTCAAAATATGAGCAGGCGCGTACATAAGCTCCCCCCGTTGAAGAACGTAGATCTTCAACCTTGAAAATCTTCACACGTAGGTAGAGGACACAGACGAACTAGAGATCGACGCACGCTGCCCTTGGTGGTGTTGATGTCTGCGACTCGGGATATGCCGTCTGGTCCAGGGAAAAGTCTGGTAACACGTCCGAGACGCCAATTTAGTGGTGGTGTATTGTCCTCTTGTACAATGACAAGGTCTCCGATGTTTAGCTTCTTATCATCAATTTTCCATTTGGTGCGTTGCTGAAGTTCGGAAATATATTCCTTTTGCCAGCGCCTCCAGAAGTTTTGCCTTATTTGCTCAAGGCGAGCGTACCGGTTATGATGGGTTGTGTTGCAGTCTTCTTGAATTACTGGAGTTGGCAGCGCATTCAGTGGTCTGCCAATCAGGAAGTGCCCTGGGGATAAGGACAGGAAATCGTCAGGGGATGAAGACATTGGACACAAGGGGCGACTATTTAAAACTGCCTCTACTTGTGCGAATAAAGTACATATTTCTTCGAACGAAAGATGGGAATTTCCCAAAACTCTTTTGACATGATATTTAGCAGCTTTTATTCCAGCTTCCCAAATTCCACCGAAATGAGGGCTATAAGCAGGTATAAATGAAAATTCTATTCCTTCCTCTGCTGCAAACTGAGAAAGAGATTCACTGTTTAATTTTAGAAAATTGCTAATTTCCTTAGCAGCGGCAACGAAATTTCGTCCGTTGTCAGAGTAAACCTCCGCTGGTCTGCCACGGCGGGCAACGAATCGTCGAAATGTCATAATAAAAGCTTCTTTTGTCATGTCAGTGACGGGTTCTAAATGAACGCATTTGAAACGTAAACAAATAAATAGACATAAGTAGCATTTTACTAGCCTAGCACCACGTCCTTTGCGATTTAATATTAAAAATGGACCGGCGTAGTCAATTCCAACAGATTTGAAAGGAAAGTCAACGGAAACACGATTTGTTGGTAAGTTGCCCATTTTTGGGGCTATGGTTTGCCCACGAACACGCACACAAGTAACACATTGCCTTACAACGCTTCTAGCTAATCTTCTTCCGTTTATGGGCCATACAGATTCTCTGACCGTTGCTAGCAATAGCTGTGGACCAGCATGTAAGTTTCGTAAATGTTCGTGTACAAAATAAAGTTTTGTTACATAATGAGAAGAATCCAAGAGTATTGGATGTTTTTTATTAAATGAATAATTAGAATTATGTAGTCTCCCCCCAACTCTTATTAGATTAGTTGTGGGTTCAAAAAATGGAGACAAGCATAATAATTTAGATTTAGGCAATAATGATAATTTTTATTGAATTCTTTTATATTCAAGAGGAAACGATTGTTTCTGTGAAACTCGACAAATAAAAACAAAGGAATTACTTAATTCATGGACTGTTAAAGAGCCAGATAATCGATTAAGCCTATTTGATCGTTTTGAATTGTGTAAAAAGCGTAGAACATACGCAAAGATTCTTTGTAATTTAGAAAATTTTGAAAATACCTTGAAATCGAATGTAGATTCAGGTAAATTAACATAATGAACTTTTATTTCAGGTAAATCAATGCTTTCATTTTGATGCAGTTTAGGCCATTTTGTTTCATCGTTGTGCAAGAATGACGGGCCTTGCCACCACATCAAATTGTCGCGAAGCTGATGAGCATTTACACCTCGAGAAATTAGGTCAGCGGGATTAACGTCAGTGGGAACATGACGCCAATCCTTGCGATTAGTAAGATCTAAAATCTCAGCTATTCTATTCGCCACAAAAGTTTTTAGTTTACTTGGGTCATTGTTTATCCAGCATAGTACGATATTAGAATCGCACCAATGCGTAATTTTTGTAGTTCTAAGTCTTAAAGACTCAGTAACTGACTGACACAAATTAGCTGATAACAACGCTGCGCAAAGTTCGAGGCGAGGTATGGTGGTGGGCTTTATAGGAGCCACCTTGGATTTCGAACATAATAACCTCACAGTCACCTCATCGTTTTCGTTCAGCGTTCGCATGTAGATACAAGCTCCATAGGCAACTTGTGAGGCGTCGCTGAATGAATGCAGTTCTATGGACTTTGGTGAGTCACCGATTACTCGACGTGGAATATGAAGATCTGCAAGTAATGGTAAGTTTTTTGAAATTTCATTCCAGTTTTTCTGTATATCTTCAGGTACAGGTTGATCCCAATCAATTCCCTTGATCCACAGCCTTTGAATCAATATTTTAGATTGAATTATGCAGGGGCTTATTAATCCAAGTGGATCAAAAGTACGAAGTGATTGCGACATTATAAATCTTTTTGTAATTATTGGATTGTTTATATAATTATTTTTTACAGGAAAACTGAACGTGTCATCACTTGGATGCCACCCTAGACCAAGAGTTCTGGAGGATTCACTCAAGGTAAGTTTTTCTTTTGTATTAATTTCTATGTTACTGAATAGTTTAGGTAAATTAGTTTTGTATTTTCGTAAGGGAAAACAAGCTGCATTTAGAGCAGTAGAGAGTGCCTTTTGTATGTATATTAATTGATCTTCATTGTCTGACCCTGTAATGACATCATCAACGAAGAAGTCATTTTGTATTATGGATTTAATTAATTCGTCATCACACTCTTCTCCTACCTGCCACAGACATTTAGTGCTAAGATAGCTGGCACTTGCAGTACCGTAAGTGACAGTATCTAATCGCAACGTTTGGATGGGATGCGACTCATCTTCTCTCCATAATATTAATTGAAGATCGCAATCAATTGGATCCATAGCAATTTGTCTATACATTTTAGCTATGTCTCCAGTCAAAATGTACTTATATTGACGTGCTCTTATTAGAATGGAGAATAGAGAATTTTGCAGATTAGGCCCAACCATTAAGATGTCATTTAGAGAGTAGCCCGAGGTTGTAGGAGTTGAGCCGTCAAATACTACTCGAATCTTGGTGGACTCACTGTCCTCTTTAAATACAGCATGATGGCATAAAAAATATGAAGGATTGGGTATTGCAACAGGTGACTCTGAGAGATGTCCTAGATTTGAATATTCACGTATAAATTCTACGTAATGCGACTTTAGTGTCGGGTTTTTGCTAAATCTTTTTTCAAGATTTTTGAAACGTTTTTTAGCTTGATTATAAGAATCACCGAGGCAGTCGGGTGAGGCCTTTAGTGGTAACTTCACTCTGAATCTGCCATTACTCAAACGAGTTGTGGTTTGGTGAAAGTGTTTTTCACATGTTATTTCGTTGGGACTGAGAATCCTTCTTTGAGGAAGACTCTCGAGTTCCCAGAATTTAGTGAGCATTTCATCCAAATTGTTGTTTGGAACAATTGCATGATTGCATTGAATATTTTGAGTGTAATTTTGTGCATTAATAGGGCCGGCTATAAGCCAACCTAATTTAGAATTTTGTAATTTAGGATTATTCGGGCCTAGCGAGCGTTGTCCGCAAGCTAGTATATCCCAGAAGATATCTGCACCAATGAGTATCTCAATGGAGGCAGGTTCATTGAATTTAGGATCAGCTAATATAATACCCTTTGGTATTTTCAGATGATGTATATCGACGGAAATCTTTGGAATATCTCCGGTAAGTTGGTTTAGAACATAGCAAGACAACTTAACTTGGTAAGTGCCATGGATTGATTTTAGGTGAGTAACACAACTTTCTGATATTGTGTCACATTGATTATTTCCTATTCCTATAACATTTAATGCATTTAATGGATTGCACATTAAACCTAATTTTTGTTGCAGAGATTTTGTAATGAAAGTGGATTGACTGCCACTATCTAACAGCGCGCGAACCCTTTCGGTTTTGTTATTTAGAGGATTGTGAACTTCTATAATAGCCGTAGACAAAAATACATGACCATTATTACCTTGTTGAGAGAAAACCACTACAGTCTCCCCTTTACCATCGTTATTAGCATTTTTTGTGTTACAGTTAGCTGACACGCTAGGATCGTGGAGAAGAGTATTATGCCTTTGGCTGCAATGCCGACACGAACCCATGCTGCATCCAGACGCAGGATGACCTTGGCGCAGACAATTTGTACACAATTTATATTGGGATATGCATGACATTTTCTCTTGAAAGGATTTTGATTTAAAAGTTGGACAATCATAAATCCTATGATTTCCATTGCATACTACACACAGATAAACTGTTGAAGAATTATTACGAGCTTGTGAAGTAGATGTAAAGACATTGGTATTTTGGTTACGGTTTGATTTAGAAGAAGAATATTTATTAATATTTGGTTGAGATTGATTCGACGACACACGTGGGTTTTGTTGTGATTTAGAATTATTGTTATTGTTTATAGATTTATTCTGATTAAATGATTCTAGTACATTAGCGCGATCAATTAAGAATCTATTAAATTGCTTCAAAGTGGGCACGTCATTTACGCAATCTATCGTGTTGCGATATTCTTCCCATTTCAATATGGTACGACTATCCAATTTAAGCAAGAAAATAAATATCAGCAACATGTCCCAGTGATCCGTAGGTAGACCTAAACTCTTTAAAGCTCTTAGATTTTTAGTGACGTTATCAACAAAACATCGAAGAGAACTGTCTGATTCACGCGTGATTAGTTGAATGTTGATTAAAGAATCTAAGTGATGATTTATGAGAATTCTTTTGTTATCGTAACGCTCGCAAACCTGTTTCCAAGCCTCCTGGTAATTAGCCGAAGATACTTCGAGATTTGATATAACACGCGCAGCGTCACCATCCAGATAAGAAACCAAATAATGAAACTTATGTACATCTTGAATGCGCTCATTTTTATGAATCAAACTAAGAAATGTGTCCCGAAATTCGAGCCAGCGGAAGTGTGATCCATCACACTTAGAAATTTGTATTTGAGGTAATCTAAAACCCACGTTTTGATGCTCCGAGTCCGCATTTACAAGAATAGATTGACGGCGCTTACCATCATCATCACTACTATATTGTTGTAGTTCTGTTTTGGCTATAGCTATATTTTGAACTATATCTTGTTCAATGCGTTCTCGCTCATCAAGTTCTACTAGAATATTTGGAGCATTTAGAACTTCAATCTCTGTTTGCAAATCATCAAACCTTGTCGACAATCCTTGAAGCTTATTTAATCTAAGACTCAATTCCGCAAGTTCTATATTCGATAAATCAGGTAGTTTACTAATTTTATCTAAATAGTTTTTAAATTTTGTAATTTGTCCTTTAATTGAACTACGTTTTACTAGTAATTCCTTTAAAGACCCCTTGGCAGAGGATTTATCGCCACCCTCATGCGTCATTCTGAAATGTAAATCAAATAAATCAAGCGTATAACTTTAGTATTATACCTACTTCACTAACTAACGGAATTGAATATATCGACAATGTTCAAACGATTCGAGAAAGGAATAAAACAATGATATTCTCACGCTCCTCCTTTCGGTGGCGAATCCCTGGGAAACTGGTCTCGGCTGGCTGCAGTGCCTCACTCAGCTAGCGGGCAATGATGGCTGCAGTCTCAATCAAGCGAATTGGGCCTCAGGATAACGCCTGAAAATTTCGGCAAATCGGTTTAAATATAGGGAAAATACCGAATATATCGAGGTAGGAGTATGACAATTAGGATTATGATTTATTTACTTAGCAATACGCTATTTTGACAATAAATTTAATGAACAAGACATGAATTTGGAAAAATAAATTCAACAATTTTATAGTGGAACGGTCTATGTGGGTACCTTTACCCATACACTTATTTAGCACGATAAAACCTATAAATTTAAGAATTAAGCACAAGTAAAGGTCAAACAATTGGACTAGAGGTGTTTTAGGAACGGATTATGTGTGGAATTTGGAAATTGGTTGTACTTTGGTGGATATAACGGAACAAAGGAAGGCACTTAACTTCGTGATATGATGACTCGATGGAACTCCGGCACGATCTTTAGCTGATTCGTTGGCACGGAACACCAGCCTGGCTGCTGTTGCTGTAGTAACTTCCAATTTTCGGTCTTCTTATAACGCCGAGTATGATGCAACTCGTTTACTACGTTACTGGTACTGAATTTTTGAAATAATTGTCCTGTCACGGTCGCCAAATTTCTTGTTTACGCACAAGATTGGAATTTCTTTAAGAAAAACTCATGGATAACTTGAATACGTATAATTTTGATTAATTACAACTTTCTTTTTTGGAGCCGAAATGATGAGTGGAAATTTTTCTCTGGCCAACCACCTACCGCCAAATTATTTTATATAAAAAAAATAAAATGCCTGCGACGCAAAACACACAATTATGAATTGCTCTCAAAATATGAGCAGGCGCGTACACCCTTATTACAAGGCAATAAAGCCGACTTTTGCATTCTCTACTTAAAGTCTCAGTTTTCATTGCAAAGCCAATGCTGAATTGCGCATTAGCGGAATTTTAATATTAATTTAGTTAGATTCTGAAAACCGTCGCGTAAACCCAAATTCGTTATACTTATCTCGAGAGATACAAGAGATTATAGAAAGTCGTTATTTCTGTTGGTGTATTTTCGTGTACTACTAAATAGAACTTTAATCAAAAGTGTAATTGTGGGTTATTGTGAATAAATAAGTGGTTTGGTAGAAAATAGTTTTTTTTTTAATAGATCTACTGGGTCAGCCGTGTAACAGATCGCTGATACTCTGATAGTTCATCAACTTAAATCAGTGTCGGACTGGGACCCAAAAAACTACCGGGACTTTTTTTAAACTGCGCTCTCTGCGAGTATGGTCCGCCACACTAGACAAAGGCAAAAAATAGGATTAATAATTTTGTTTGAGTTAAATTAAATTATTATTTTATTATGTTTACTGACATGAAATCAATCAATCTGTCTAGCCTAGAGTATGAAACATGTGCTGAACAATAAGCTCCTGGCATACCTAGAAGACAACAACATCCTCAGTGACAACCAATACGGCTTCCGCCTAAATCGGTCAACTGGGGATCTTCTAGCGTATACCATTCACGGCTGGAGTGAGGCCATCGAGAGGCACGGGGTTGCGCTTGCTGTCTTCCTTGACATCTCGAAGGCTTTCGACAGGACTCAGGCGTGTCTTTTTGCCGCAAAAAAGAGCCTAATTCACCCGAATCCATCTTTCCGTGGTGTAACCTTGCCGATAACGGACCATCTCGACTTTCTTGGTGTTACGTTAACATCAACCCTCAATTTTGGTCCATTCATTGAGGCAAAGGCTCAGTTGGCTCCAAAAAAGTTGGGGATCCTTGTATAGGTGAGACGGTACTTCACGCCTGAACAGCTGCTCAACTTTTATAAAGCGCAAGTTCGGTCATGCATGGAGTACTGCTCTCACCTCTAGGACGGATCTGCCAAATATCAACTTGATGCACTTGAGTCGATTGACAAACGGGCCAAGAGGCTTATCGGCAACGATGCACTGGTCGCCTCAAAGCTCCAGAGGATTGAACATCGACGCCGAGTGGCCAGTTTGTCGGTTTTATAGCGGTTACATTTCGGGGAGTGTGCGATGGAACTGTACAATTTGATTCCGCCTGGCCCTTTCAATCATCAGACAACAAGACGTACGGCAATACGCCACCGGTACATGGTGGACATCCCACCATTCCCACCCATACGTACAAAGCGTTTTGCGAATACTTTCATTATGCGCACAGCTAAGAAGTGGAATTCCCTGCCGGAGTCTTTGTTTCCTGACAGCTACAATAGGTCTTTAAGTTAATTTTAGGCAAGCGTTTTTCACCGTCGACCACATCATAGCTTGCCATCAGGCGAGATGAAAAAAGCCTTGTTCCCAACTAAATAGAAAGAAAGAAGAGGTTGGGCTCTTCTTTCAGTGTAACTGGATACAGCTGAGTACCAGTATTTTACATGAAAGGACTGCCTATCTGACATCCATAACCCAGTAACTGGGTAATACGATACCCCTATATCAAGACTGGTCACCATCTGACCACCGATCTGATCTGTCCGCAAAATTCGAGACGCACGGAACCGGTCAATGTGGCGGAAATGCTTGGGGGAAGCCTATGTCCGGCAGTGGACGTCTTGCGGCTGAAATGATGATGATGACTATCTTGCATACGATTTGATCCTTAGTGTGGACCCACCCGCCGGCGTTAATATCGTTATTTACGCAGACAACACCCTGGTGTTAGCCGGCGGGGACAACTTCGACGAGACCATCCAATTTTCCGAGCTCGCCGTGTTAAGAGTCGTGGCGTCGATCTGCGAGCTGGGTTTGTAGATAGCGCCTCATAAAACCGAGGCTATGTTTCCATAAACTGGAGAGAGGCAGATAGCCGCCCAGCTTGTCAGTGACTGTTGGAGATGCGCAAGCCCAGGTGGGTTGATACATTAACTGTCTTGGCCTAACCCTGGATGGTTGGTGGGGCTTCCAAGAGCATTTCGAGCGCCTGCAAGTCCCTCGCGTTGAAAAGGCAGTGGGTGCTTTGCATACGCGACACTTCTACTCAACTTCGCGGGACCATGAGAAGAAGTTCGCCGCCTCTACGCAGTGTCGTGCGATCGATGGCCCTTAATGGTACGCCTGTTTGGTCAAGCAGACTATCAGGTGTCCGACGCTGCAGGACTAAATAGTCTGCAGCGGAAAATGGTCATTCGTATCGCATGAGGTTACGGAACGATATCCTTTGAGGCGGCAACACTCCTGGCACGCTTTCCTCTGCTAGATATTCTGGCGGATATGGAAGCGAGGGTTTACAACCGAATTTGCGGCATCCGCCAGAATGGTGATAGCGCGGCAGAAATCGCTGTATTTAGGCAGAGACGGCAGGAACGGCGACACGCGCTGCTCGAGCGGTGGCGCGAGCGGCTACAGCAGCCGCAATTTTTACACAAGCACGTTGTCGGAGCCGTCCTGCCGCACTTTGAAGCATGGCTGAAAAGAGAGGGACGCATCTCCTACAGGCTCGGCCAGGTACTGCCCGGGCACGGTTGCTTCGGTGAGTATCTGAACAGGATTGGACGAGACACCACGGCAAATTGCCACCACTGTGGAGGCGACCTTGACTCTGCACAGCACACGCTCGAGGAGTGCCCTGTGGGCCTCTGAGCGGCAGTTCTTAGTCGCCAGGGTCGGGCGAGACCTGTCTTTTCAAGCAGTGGTGAGGGTCATGCTGGCAGAGATAGAAAACTGACGGAAAATGGCCTCCTTCGATGAGACCGTGATGTTCCAGAAGAAGGACGCCGAGCGGGGTCGTGATAGGGCCGATCCCACTCGGAAAAGAAGGAGCCGGAAAGCCAATCACCCCTGTTGGAGTTTAACAAAAACAAATCTATTTCTGTCTCTGTCTAACCTTATATTATATGGTTTGACTACGAACCCTTTTCAGGTACCTAGTTGAGATCGCAATCCCATCTGGTGATCAGGCCACTACACACAGTACACACAATCGTATCGGACGTGCTAGGGAACACATGTATCACAAAGTATTACTGAACCACACCTTCCAAATTTAACAAGTAAAGGGTAAATAAACTATATTATTGAAACCCTTATAAAACGGTCTTTCATTGGTGTCCACCTCTACC
This sequence comes from Orthosia cruda, assembly GCA_964057195.1. NCBI lineage: Eukaryota > Metazoa > Arthropoda > Insecta > Lepidoptera > Noctuidae > Orthosia > Orthosia cruda. The sequence continues at coordinate 228,191 of OZ059827.1, read as the reverse complement.
CATAATCCCAATAGGTTATGGGCCCAGAGCGCTAAGCCAAAGTGAAAATAATAATATACGGACACTACATAATAAAAACGTGTTGTGCATCTAAGTGAAACAAGAAGGAACAACTAAACAATATAACGGTGCATAGGGTTACTTCAAAACCCTAATAGACTTCTGGTTTTACCTTCGTGATGAGCAGTGCTACAACAGACTGGAACAATGGCGCGTGATGAACAAGAGACGAAGCAAGAAGATCTTCCGGTTACCTGTAAGATGGACGCTCCATGTGTGCTCAGTTCCAGAAAACGCTAAGCTGGAATGGCTGTCGTTTTAATAAAGATGGCGGTGTAATTGTGTTCAAAGATGGTTGGTAAGCCTATAAAGGGTAAGTCTTTGATGATAATCTAGAATGTAACTAATTGGCGTTAATTGTCTGCAACTTATAAAAGCTTTAATTGGCAAATGTTTGAATATACATTCGTAAATAATAATTATAATTTATTGTGAAACGAAATGTAAGGCCATAAATGGCAAATTTTGAAATAAAATGAAAGAAACTATTTTTCTAATAGTGATGCAATTACCAATAGTGGTGCTTTACAAAAATAAAATAAAATTGTGTGAAGCTTGTATTTATTGAAAACAATTTTGTTTGGCAAAACAAAAGTTTAGTAAAAAAAAAAAAAAAAAGTTAGATAAATATGTGAATAGTGCACACAGATGTGTACGGTCGAAACACTTCTTCGTATATTGAAAACAAAAGCCGAATTGTGTTTTGTAAAGCTAATTTTGGTCTGAGAATTGTTAACTAACTTCAGTTTTAATAATGGAGAGAAAATTGTATCCAATTAAATAAGAGTCCTGATTTCGAAAAGGGTACTTACCATTAAAGAGTGGTTTGCATAACGGCATTAAATAATATTGCCGAATGGATCAATAAGAACAATGAATTATAGAACAGAGAAGTACATGTAATAAATTCATCACAATCATCTGTCTAGCCTTTTCCGAACTATAGTCGGGTCGGCCTCCAGTCCAACGGGATTAAGCTGAGTACCAGTGTTTTACGTGGAGCGACTGCCTAACTGACTCCACAACCCAGTAACTGGGTGACACGATACCTCTTGGCTAGACTGGTTTAAGATCTCAGGCTTCTGACTATCAGTAACGACTGTCAAAGATCTTCAAATGACAGCCGGGACCAACGGCTTAGCATCATCGGCATGTAATAAATTGTACTACCTATTAATGTCTAAATGTTTCAAATCATTCAGGGATGAAATTGTCCTGGGAAGTACCTACTGAGTTTGTAAAACCCACATTCTAAGTTATGACGAAATAAGAAACCACAACTAAAGTATTTAAATGTTTTGTTTTACTTTGTTAATAGTAGAAAACTAAATTTGACAATGTATTGTCAAAGGGAAATAAAGCATTGTGTATAAATAAGGGTTCGTCTTTACCTGCTAGAGTAACAAGAGGCGAGTGGACCGACGCTAGGGGCGCGGGTCGTGCCCAGATATAAAACATCTGGCGAATAGTCGCCTGACGCAGGACGCTACTTAGTGCCCGCAACGTGAAAGTCCCTATTTATACTTGATACACACTAGGTGGTATAAAGTGTAGACAATTATGTAAGAAATTAGACAATTGGTTTGTGAGATTCAGAGATGTAGTATTGGATGAAATTAACATCTTATCCAATAGGCCAGTGAAACCTGAGCCCGAATGGATCATGGCTAAAACGTAGCAATAACTATGTTGATAATTTTGAGTTGTTACACTCTATTGAAGTGGTGTGAATCGGAAAAGATTAAGTCATGTTGTATATTCCTATAAATACAAATGAATTCGTAGTATCATCAATACTTATAATAAATCTGTAGAAAAGTCGTTTTTGTACATCGAAAATATTTCCAAAAAAATAGCCAGGGTGTTAGACGAGAACCAGCAGAACCCATTTCCAGCATTTTTGTCTGTTTGTCTGTTTATCTGATTGTCTGTTTATTTGTGCACGCTTCACGTAAAATGTACGAAACCAATGTAGATAACTTTTATACATAAATATTGAGCGTAACTTGAAGTATTACTTAGTTTTTGTTTCATCGCAATCGGTTCACTCTATCAAAAGTTAGATGAATTTAAAGTGTTCAAGAAGTAAAATATCGCAACATACGCAATTCAGATATTCGGACTGTTGAACTCCATATTCGATAGATGGCGTTGTGCATTTCACGTCATTTTCTGAATGGCGGTGTTATGATTTACTGCGGAAGAAAGAATATTAAAAAAACCGGCCAAGTACGAGTCGGACTCGCTCACGAAGGGTTCCGTACCATTTTCGCAAAAAACGGCAAAAATATCGCGTTTGTTGTATGGGAGCCCCACTTAAATATTTATTTTATTCTGTGTTTAGTATGTGTTGTTATAGCGGCAACCGAAATACATCATCTGTGAAAATTTCAACGGTCTAACTATCACGGTTCATGAGATACAGCCTGGTGACAGACAGAAAGACGTACCGCGGAGTCTTAGTAATAGGGTCCCGTTTTTCCCCCCAAAAAGGAGGAGGGTCGACATTAGGTTTGTTTTTCTTCCCCCGATATCGCCGTCAATCGTGGACCGATTTTGAAAATTCTTTTTTTATTTGAAAGAGTATGTTCCCAATTTGGTGAAGATCTGATGAAGAACTCGGAGAAATTTATACAATAGAACTCTTCAATAAATGACGGCAAATCTTTTGGGATTGCTGCAATCGCATGTCTGTTTATTGTTTATACCATTTTATAGCATAGCATCACGCCAGTACGCTCTAAAGGAGTACGCAGATGTGTACAGTTCACTTTGGTACACCCTCATTTCACCATTTCACATTTCGGCTATGTTAAAATTTTATGATATTTGGGTAATCTATTTGGCATTATAGGTACCTTATTAAAGAACTTGCCTATTAGGTACAACTAAAAAGTGAAAAATAAAAAAAATATAATTCAAATAAATACTACCGACTTCCAAATAAAAACATTACAAAGTGAAAACGTCCATAAAGAAAATTTTCGTACCCACCAAAGACAACGACTTCCAAAAAGAAATAAATTTTTCACTTTGTAGTGTTTTTATTTAGAAAGTAGATAGTATTTTTTTGAAAAAAACTTTTTTTAATGTTTTCGTTTCGGTGTGGTGTTCTGGATTGCTACTAGATGGCGCACAGCAAATCTGTCCTTACTTTTTTTGTATGAATTCGATATTCTTCTCCCTAGAGTAAGTATAGATTCAGGTAGGTACAGGAAGGTAGGTAAGTAGGGTAGGATAGGCAGTTAACGGGAGCGAAGCCGCGGGCTCAGCTAGTATGCTAATAAATCTGTCATAGAAATCATGGAGCGTTTGATCCAGTTTTCATATCAAAATGGAAATGTGTTAACTTTACCACATGATAATGATAATGAAACAGAAAATTAATAAGTCTTAGGATGCAGTTGTGTGCTGGGTCTTTGCTATTTCAAATACCTATATCGTATTCAGAAATTTAATCTATATATGAATGATAATAAACATAGACCTACGGCTAAAATGTCAATGAGGAATATAATTTATTTGAAGTTAATGATACCTGAAGTGAAACACTAAATCATATGCACATTAAATAGATTTTATCAATAAAACTGTAAGTATACGGTTAAAAATGATGAGCTTCGAAAACCTGTGAATAAATGGCTAGTGGTTCTAGTCAGAAACTTTTGCATTAGTTTCAAGAAACACAAGTTTAAGATTAATATCTTTAGCAAGTTAGTTTAATTTGCTATTGCATCATAGAGATGTTAAATCATTTTGAATGGGATATTGCACAAGGAAATCTAAGTTACATATATGAATATTTCCACAGCATATCCTAGTTGAAAATATATTATTTGCAAATGAAAAAGGAGTCACATTCAATTAATTATATTTGTTTAAGTCATTATGTGGATTAAAGCAGACTGCAAGCTGTTAGTTCCAAATATTTGAAACAAACTTGAACACCATTTGAATTGTGGAAAGACAATTAAAAAAAAAAAAACCTGCGATTAAATATTTAAAGGTTTTCGGTTCTACCGTGTATGAACATAATAAAACCACTAAAACCAAATTTAATGAAAATTCCTAGAATTATATTCTGGTAAGTAAGGTATGAACCTACCATATGGCTATAAAGTATGAAACATAAAGAGTGAAAATTTGAAACAGTTGGGAATGTCATAATGAAGTGAGTTATAAGCAGTCAAGGGCTGTGTTACAATTTGAAGGAAATGAAACCGAACATTTCCATATCAAAACTGATTGACGTGACGACGTCAAAAATCAGTGTCAATTAATGCTCACAGTTGTGACAATCCTAAAAGCTGGTGTTTTCAAAACTGGTGTAACTAAATCCAAAAGTGTAAAATTGGGTGGTTCAAATCAGTGGAATTAATATCAGATATTTAAATACTACACGATATCAAAACAGATAAATACCTAAATCTGGTGTGTACCAAAACTGATGGAACTAATTCCAATGATTAAATATTGGAAGGTTTAAAATCAGTGGAATTAGATAGTTTGAAATCTAATGAATGGATTAAAAGTAGTATAATTCGCTCGATAAAAGACTCTAATAACATAGATACTAAAGCCAAACGATGTTAATAAACAAAGTTCTAATAAAACTTGTACTGATAAAAAGAAAATATCGATAATTCTTGCCAGGTAAGAAGGAGTGAAAGAATTAAAAGTAGTCTCCCTATAATATGGGATCTAAACTTAACTGGTGAAATGTGGGTGTACTATAGTGTACTATGCCTCTGCCTAACCCTTCGGGGAACACAGGCGTTATGTTATGTTAAATCATGTTTTAATGAGCATTTATGTAACTGAAGAAAATGTGGTTGTACTATAATATAGTGTACTAAGCCTCTATCTAACCCTTTGGGGAATACAGGCGTGATGTTATGTATGTTAAGTCATATTTCAAATTGTATTTAAGTTATACATGTGAACGATCTTGTAAAGATTGCTAATTTAAATATGTTATATGAATAGTTGTAAAACATACTGTTAATATGGAAGACTGAAATGGAAGAAAAGGTTTTCTGGTAAACAAAGTAACTTTTGTTTAGAATATGTAAGCAGATCTTGAGTAAATCAGTCAATATTAATTTGTACCCAAGTTGAAAGTAAACTAAATTACGAAGTATTAAATTCGTAAGAACTTACTAGTGCCTTTGTAGAAATTTTGCTGTGTGCTTGATGACATGCTGTGCACCCGACCTGACCCAAGTTTTTTTTTGTAAAGTTTCTAAGTCAGTATGCAAGCAAAAACAATAGTTTATTATGGTCAGACTTAAAAGGGTCTTAAGAAATTTAAAGAACCATAAATCTCAAGTTGGTTTTCAAACGAAATTATTGGAAGTGGCTTTGTTCATTGTGAATGGGCTGTAACATAATATATAGAAAAAGTACTACGAGTTAATTGTTTAACTTTAAAGTATTTGATAATTGCACAATGTGATTTTTATACCACAAATGGGCAGTAAACTATGATAACAACATAGTAAATAAAAGCAAAATAAGGTAACTACATGGCTAAATGTGAAGCTGAAAAAGGCTTTGTTATAATTACAAAGATGATTATTTATGTTAATTATAATAGCATGATTGTAATGCTACAAATAAGTTAATTATAAAAGCTTGATTATAGTTAAGGATGTTTTAATTATAAGAGCTTGGTTATAATAAGAAGATGAATAACTTTTATATTTCATTAATTATAATAGATGATATAATTAATTGGTTTGATTTGGTTTTAACTGGGTTTTCCCTAATCCTGTGCAACGAATGTTGGACCATGATGATATTGTTTTCCCCAGAGAGATAAAAAGGAAGGTGTGTGTTTTTATTATTGTATAAAGATGGTATGAGATAGGTATTATTACGAGTATGTCGTAATTAAAGAGCAAAGGATTTGTTTTTGAGGGGGCGTGTTGGAGTTTAACAAAAACAAATCTATTTCTGTCTCTGTCTAACCTTATATTATATGGTTTGACTACGAACCCTTTTCAGGTACCTAGTTGAGATCGCAATCCCATCTGGTGATCAGGCCACTACACACAGTACACACAATCGTATCGGACGTGCTAGGGAACACATGTATCACAAAGTATTACTGAACCACACCTTCCAAATTTAACAAGTAAAGGGTAAATAAACTATATTATTGAAACCCTTATAAAACGGTCTTTCATTGGTGTCCACCTCTACCCATAATCCCAATAACCCCGATGACTAAAACGTCGAAAGCCTCCCTGCATTATAAGCAGGCGGGATTTCGGGGTCATGGGCGCTCAGACTGGAGACTCTGTCCACCCACCAAGTGAATCCAGGAAATACGGTGGCACAGTGATCACGTGCACAGCGAGTCTCAGGGGAGACGCTCTTGTAGTCTCCCCACGGATGTGTGCCGGGGTGGTTTTAGTGAGTTAAAAAGACCACACTCCCTAATCTTTTCATCAAAAGTCCTAGCGCCTTTTGAAGGTTAACAAAAAAGGGTAGAGGGCGTCCACAAATATCCACCATCGCGATTGGTCTTGAGCTTCACGCTTCTTTATTATTTATTGTACACTAAAAACAACATTACATACATGTGATAATAAAGTACATGTACAAAGGCTACCTCCCCGCGCTTCACCTCGCTCCGCGTCATTCCGATGCTGGTAGCTTCTGCCAACGTGGTGCGACGCCAGGTTTGATGGGGACGGCCAAGCTTTCTTTTCCCTTGGGGATTTCAGTCCAAAACTTGTTTGGGTATGTGATCGAGACCCCTTTGGAGCTTGTGGCCAATCTATCTCCACTTGCGACGCTTGAACTAGTGGTCTATCGGGCTCTCGTGGCATTTCTCCAAAATCTCTACGTTGGAGATAGTCGCGGGCCAGTAAATACCGAGAATGCGACCATGCGACGAAGACAGTGGTTGAAAAACGAAAACTTTGAATTGGCGTTAGATGTTTTGTTTTGTATCCTTTGTGACCTTCCATTTTTCGCACCCATAGAGCAGCACTCAACCGGTTGCGCACTTAGCTAGGCCTAGCTTGGCGTGTCCACCTACTGGGCCCAAAATATTTAAAGATGTAAAATTTAAGGGAAATGGAGCTGGAGTCCGGCTCCGGGGCGCTCCGCGGGCCTGTCATGCATGTTGTGACCTTCGTAAGATAAATGTTATATACCTACCTACTAAACCACATGCCACGCCTACGTTCGCTAATTGCCAGTAGGTAAGCTTGCTTATGGGCCCTCTTAGTTAGGTACCTAGTCGAAATCAACTACCTACCGAAGTGGTTAATAGAGTATGGATAAAATACACATGCCTGTACTCGTATCTGGCATAAATATATGCAAGTAGCTTGCATATATGCCAATATGACATTAACCAATCAGAAGTTATTATGGCACATTGGCATGCAAGCTACGAGCACACTTTTATACAAGTTACAGGCATGTAACTGTCATGTATGCCAATATTGTAATGTTGCTAAATTAACCTATTAGAGGGACGTAGGTAGTGTAGGTACCTAACTAATATGCATTTTAGAAAATAGCATAGAAACGAATCGAAAGAAAGCAGAGAAACGTAAGAAAACCTTAGGTAGGCACTCGGCTTAGTCCGGCCACAGTCGTGTCCTTCCGATCGGAGATAAAAACGAATACCGACTGAGTTATAATAACACGACAGGTCGACAGACAGAGTGGCGAGGCGGTGCATCAAAGGAAACCCCTATTTATTAAGGTTTAGGTACCGCTACCAAAATATTTATAAAAGGTTATAGTACTTCTACCGAAATATACCGGTATGCATTTCAAACCTCAAAATGCCGCTACTGAAAAAAATAACGACATCAAAATATTTCGGTAACCCTTATTTAACGGTATGACGTCATACCGAAATTTTAAGGTACCTTTATTTTTGGGTAATTCAGTCCCTTTCCCTGATAAACAGTCACACGTTCCCATTTCAGAATCAACTACATACACGTCTGTTTTTTCTTTTAATAAGTAAGACGCGTCATCAAGTGGTGATATTTGAGTTATCGACTTACTTTTCTGACAAAATTTTTCGTAGCTTACTGTTAACTTTCGCTCTCTCCCATTAGCAAATTGCAACAATCTTTTTTTGTGGTAATTTTCAAACGTGTCAGTGATAAAATCCAGCAGGGCACACATATTGAAAACTTTACATCTTTGCAATATAATATCTTTAAAAATTCTTATAGACGCCTCGCAAAAGTTGTTTGTGTTATGTCCTCTATTGATAATGTCATGCCTATATGACAAACACCATTCTTCTCGTCGGGCCCACATATTTGTTAAATAATTTTGCAATTTATAATTTGTCGCGACTTTTACATCTTCATTCAATATGGACATATTTAATTCGGCCTCTGCTATAGTATTTGAATACATAACTTTGCGGAACAGTTTCATTATGTATTGTTTGTCATCTTTATTAACATTATGCTCTGTTTGCCAAAGCCAACGCCATATTGCTTGATTAACGTGAAATATGCAAAGCAAAAGCCGGGTGTTAGGTAAAACTGACTTCAACGCATTCCTTTCAGCTCTGCTGTCATCGGTCATGGCTACACTTGGCTGAAATAATTTGTTGAATTTATTTTCGAGGAACTCTTTCAGAGTTTTGAACGCTAAACTGTATTGTTCTTCTGTCTGATTAGCGTGTAAAATTATTGCAACAGGCAACGCACCAATATTAGAAGCTGCAAAAATAAATGTCACACATGTGTTTGATTGATCGCATGATCCGCTGGTATCTATAAAAACTATTTCATTGGCTAATCCTTTAGTGAAAACTCGCTGCATTATTGGTGTAATAATTACACAAATAGTAGGATTCTCCAGTATGATCAAGTCTATACCCAACTTCCCTAACTCGTCTTGTTTTCTTTTCAAAATTTGTAACACAGTCTGTTCATTTCTATTTCCATACTATTTACGCCATTGTTCGTAAAGATACACAACTTGACGATCTAGAGGGTTATGCTGAGCGTTAGCTAAGATTTTGTAGGCATCGCTTTCATAAGTACTTATAATATTTAATTCATGGTACATCTTAGCGGCCGCGGCAGTCATACCTCTATCGAAATAAGATATAAATATTTGTTTCGTATCGTTCGAACATCGGAGCAAGGATAACGATTGAGCTACATTAACTCTGTGGGAATGATTGAAGTGGATGTCAACTATAACATTATATCCTTTTCTCAGCAGGGCTGAACTTCTCAGAGTACTTGGTGTAGTTTTCAAAAATTTTATATTAAGAGACGACTTGCAATTAAAGTTTCTGTTAACACCTTGCGTTTTATTTATCAATTTATTTCTTTCCGAAAGATGGCATACAAACAATTTTCTGAATTCATAACGTATGGGTTCTGCAAACCGTCTTTTCATAACCCAGTTAGAATTTGTTTGTTTTGAAAAACATTCCACAAATCTAGCACATTTTTTTTTTTTTTTTTTTTTTTATTCGTTATAGGCTCGCGTTTGACCACTATCTCGCCTGATGTTAAGCGATGATATGGTCGAAGGTGGAGCACGCTTGCCTAGAAGTAACCTATTCACTCTTGACTTGAAGACCCCTAGGTTGTAGCTATCAGGAAACAAGGACGCCGGCAGGGAGTTCCACTCCTTAGCTGTACGCACAATGAAAGTATTTTCAAAACGCTTTGTGCGTATGGGAGGGATATCCACCATGTACCGATGGCACATTGCCGTACGTCTTGTAGTCCGATGATGGAAAGGGCTTGGCGGAATCAGATTGTGCAGTTCCGTCGCGCACTCCCCGAAATGTAACCGATAAAAAACCGACAGGCTGGCAACTCGGCGTCGATGTTCGAGGCTCTGGAGCTTTGAGGCGACCAGTGCGTTTCGTCGTATTCTCCGTCATAATGTAATAAGCACTGAACTTTACACTTATAACTGTCACTCGACTGTCCGTCATAGTTGAGTATTTCAAAATCTTTAGTGATTTCACTCTTCCATTATGCACTATGTAAACAAAACATAACCTTGAACGCACAGTAACAAACAAATAACAAATTGCAATAAGAAGCGCGCGAATCCAACTTCGGGCGCTCTAGCCTGCTTCGGCCCGCACGATTTATCCCGAACATTTACGAACGCGCTAAATCAGTACGGATTTGTTTCGAATAGACAGGTTAAAAAACCGTGTTCAATTCAATTACACACTGTTTTGTAAAACTTCTTTTAACGTTGCTTGATCGCAAAAGCGTGCTCAGTTGACGCGAATTGAACACGGGATCGTAGGATTCCGTAGTAAAACAAAAGCGTGTGGATTTCGCGAGACCGGTGTCGCCAGTTGAACACGGAAAGGGAAATACGCCTCACGGTTTTGTTTGTGTATCGTTCGTACGGGGTTTGTTCGGGGCACTTCGGGTGTGATTCGGGTGTGTTTCACTGCTTGTTGTACTATAGTTCTGTCGATTGTTTGTTGTCAGTATTAGAATATTACTTTATTATGTTTTACGTGCGTGTTTATTTATTTTCTAAATTGTACTTATTTTAATATTTCTGACACTATTGACTTATGCTATGAACTTGGATTTAGATTTGCCTTGTGATTTGAACTTTGGTATTGAGTAATCTACTTTCTTACGAACTTTGCGTTGTTTACGGACTTTGTTATTATTTACTATATGGTTCGGTTGCCGACATGGTCTCCGAACGTTGGGATGTTTCTCACAGGAAGTACCTATTTCCCAATGACATAATACAATAAGTTAAATTAATACGTACCTTAGTATATCTATATTAATATTATAAAGCTGAAGAGTGTGTTTGTTTGAACGCGCTAATCTCAGGAACTACTGGTTGGAATTGAAAAAATATTTTTGTGTCCATTTATTGAGGAAGGCTTTAAGCTAAAGAGACATCACGCTACGACCAGTAGGAGCGCAGCGTAAATGTTGTTTTTTGCAAAAACGGCCAATATATTTATTTTTGAGAGCTTCCGTTGCGTGCGTTGCGTATCATGTATGTAGTGTAGAGTAGGTAGCTAGATAGGGTAGAGTAGGTAGGTAGTTTAGGTTAGGTAGCCAGATGACGGGAGCGAAGCCGCGGGGGCCAACTAGTTTTGTATAAATTTGTATTTACCTACCTACCTACCTATTCATCAACTTACGAAGCTTTGTTTTTTTCGTTTGTTTATTCATGTCATGAGACAAAGCGGACGTAGGTAATTATCTCAAGGACACCGCTAAGACTTACCTACATTGTAGAGATGGGCTTAAACGTTAAAAAATAATAACACTGCTAAATGCTAATGCTAAAAATAATTAACAGTAAAAATTAGCAGTTATTTTTAGCAACTGCTAAATTTAAACATAGACAGATTGTTGACATAAATTAATTCTAGTTTCCTTCATAGGCTTGGACTGTCAACTTTTTCTGTTGGCGTATTTAAAATGAGAATCGATTTATTTACCACAATTTATTTCTTTTATAGCTGTTTTTTTAGTTTTCATAAGTTTTGTTTAATAAATAAAGAACTTATTATTTTTCCAATAATCAAATACAAACTGCATAAGTTAATGATTATATTTTTTTTATGTTCACAAAAAACACGTTTTATTGCAATTTGAAAGTATTATTTTTAAAACCTAAACAACACAAAAACAGTCACACAATTGAAATTAAACTCACAACACACAATAACTACTACATATACGTAAATATACTTCATAACGAAGATCAGTCTTTATTTAACACTCACTAGTAAAGTTAAATTTAACATTTCCAAACACTGAGTTTGGAAATGTTAAATTTTGCAGTTAGCAGTTAACTAAATAACAATCTGTCTGACTCAACACAAAATTAACAGTTTACATTTCGTTTTCTGTTTTTTTTTCGTCAATTGAGACGGAACACCATTGTGGCCTTTCATGTCCTTTGTTTTCCTTGAAAAAATATTTCTAAACTTCTGTTCGCAAGATGTGTAAGTATGTGTGAAAGTGTTCGCAGCTTTAGTTTTTTTTACAATTTCTTGAACCCTGCCATAAATTTTACTACACTCTATTACAAAAAGCACAAAGCCGTCGTGTTTGTGAAATGTAACTGTTAAATTTAGCAGTTAGATCAGAATTTATTTAACAAGTGTTGACACTAAAAAAATATAGCAGTGCTAATTTAGCAGCTTATTAATTTTAGACCCATCTCTACTACATTGCTCCTCTTTACTTACTGTGACGTTAGTTCGGCCAGTTGGGCTCACGCAGCGTAGGGTGACCATGCGATTGGACTTGCCTGCACAAGTGCGGCTTTATGCCCTCGGTCCAGTTTTTGCTGGACTTTTTTGTAAAATTCCTTTGACAAAAAACTAAAACTAAAAAGCCAAATTCGTTCTAGTTTATTTAATTATTCTGGTATTTTTATCTGGACTTCAGTTAGCCTTACCCTGGGGTGTTCCAATAAACTTTTATAACTGGCTAGCTAATCGACTACATAATAAACTACAAAATATTTACAGAGCCACGACGATCATGTAAAAAACGCCTTTTGCTATCAATTTTCAAATCAAATCAAATCAAAATATTTATTTGCCAGAAAAAATACATTGTTTACAAGGGAAGATCTTAAAGCCCAAAGGTCACTGTATTCTGCCTGCAAGCAAGCGTGCAAATTATTTACAATAATAAATTAATTAATTTTCAGAAATCAGAAAGAAACACTGAAAAAAGTAAGAAAGTAAGCGTGTTTAGTGTGGATCTTTGACACTATGTTTTCTGATTACCATTATTGTATTTTTTGTTTTTCGTTCAGTCGAAAATATACTTATGGTCACCCTACACGACTTTATCAAGTTTAAATTTATATTTTTTAAACAGATGAATGATAATCTATAAAGTAAGAACATAACAAAATAAATGTTTATTCAAAATCCTTGTTTTTAGGGTTCCGTACCATTACTAAGACTCCGCGGTCCGTCTGTCTGTCTGTCTGTCACCAGGCTGTATCTCATGAACCGTGATAGCTAGACCGTTGAAATTTTCATAGATTATGTATTTCTGTTGCCGATATAACAACAAATACTAAAAACATAGTAAAATCAATATTTATGTGGGGCTCCCATACAACAAACGTGTTTTTTTTTTGCGATAATGGTACGGAACCCTTCGTGCGCGAGTACGACTCGCACTTGACCGGTTTTTTTTTTAATTCTTAGCTCAGAGCGCTGTTATTTATCTATTCCTACTTATGCGTAAATAGGCATATATAATAAAATAAAATAAAATAATCTTTATTTCGGACAAGTAACATCCATATGGGTTAGTAAACGAGTATACTTGCATTCATTATTTATTATAACAATACATGTTTGAGGTTTCTTAAAGGAATACCTATATAAATAAGACAAAAGAACGCGGGCGCCGTTCGCGTCGGCCGGCTTTCGAGTCGATAGGATGATTAGGTAGTGATATCTATCTGCTCACACACACACACACACACACACGGCTACGCACGGCGCGCCGCGTGTGCGTGCAAACCGAGATAGCAATACTCCGAATGAATTTTTCACTCGGCTCGAATTGCATTTGCGAGCTTTGTTCGCCGCGGAAAATAATTCGCGCGAATCAAAATCGCTGTGCGTGTTATGCCTTAGGACGCTGTTACATTTTCGACGAACTCAAATTTAGGTATCTAGTCGCACACAGCAACATTACGCGCACGCACTCATTGAAACTACTGAGCGCTCGATTTTATATACCACTAAAATAATATTGGTCCTTGATATTATTTTTTAATTTATCGAAATTGATTCAAGAAGGTTAGTTGGCACTTTGAATATGCGTTTGGTAACTGTTACAAACCGTCGCGTCGTCGTAAAAAGTAGCTTATTATTTTTAACCGACTTCAAAAAAAGGAGGTACTCTATCTATTCGACCCGTATGTATCCGCAGTTTTCTTAAAAACTACTGATCCGATACTGATCGGGTTTTCGTCGATAAATTTATTTATTTATTTATGTATTCTTTATTGTACACCAGAAAATACAGTAACAAAAGAAACTTAAAACTAAAAATATACAACGGGCGGCCTTATCGCATTCCGCGATCTCTTCCAGGCAACCTGGAATGGACAGTGATTGCCTGGACATGACATGGGGTTGTCAGGGGTGTAACAATACCAACAATGAATATAATGATACAATAATACCTAATAAAAACACAAATAGATATATATGCCATATAATAAATACATAAATACATAGGTACAGACTTAATATATAAGACGTGAAAATAAATGACGTATGACAATCATAGACAAAGTCTGTCAAAAAACTAAGAGTACGATTACAGCGATAAGTAATGTTCCTTGACGAGTCTTTTAAACACAGGCAACGACTGAGCACGTTTAATTGGGTCAGGCAATGCATTCCACAGACGAGCAGCCTGGACTGTAAAAGATTTATCCATGAAAGTTGTGGAATGCATTGGCATTTTAAGTCGCAAGTTAACTGATGACCTCAGGGATTTTGTGTGGGAATCGCAGATAAACTGAAAACGATCCTTGAGATAAACAGGGGTGGAAGGAGTAAAGAGCACATTAAACAAAAGAGAAAGAATATGTGTATTCCGGCGAAGGCGAATTGGCAACCACTTGAGCTTTACACGGAATTCGGAAACATGGTCATATTTGCGTAAACCGAATATGAACCTTATACAAAAATTTTCTAGCCGCTCAAGTTTATCAAGTTGTTCTTGAGTAAGGTCAAGATAGCTGGCATCAGCATAATCAAGGATGGGAAGAAGAATTTTTTGGTAAAGGAATTATCTGCGCATCTTTCCATGAGGATGGGAAGAGACCGCTAAACGCAGAAAAGTTAAGGATGTGGCAAATGACCGGAAGGATAACGTCCAGCACCGGGAGTAACATTTTACGGCTGATACAGTCACTTCCCACTGCATTGGAAGTAATTGATAGTATGCTCTTCTTAACATCACATGTGGAGAATTGACTAAAAACAAATGGAGCATAACTGGGAGTCGGAAGAGATGAAAGATAATCCAATGTATTCAATTATACTGTATAAATGTATTCAATTATTATTATTATTTTTATTATTTAAAGATAATCCAATGTATTCAATTTTACTGTATAAATGTATGTGTTTTCAGGGAAGGTTTAATTGTATAATTTATTACGATCTGATAAAGATCTTCGGAGATAGACAATGGAACTCTTCAATAACAAACATCAAATGACCTGCGATTACTGTGATTGTTTATTATGTTTTGTTTTCACCATACCCTAATATAACATCACGCTCGTACAGTTTAACGGGGTAAACAGATGTATTTAGTATACCCAATATGGGGTACCAACAAAAACTAAAACATGAAAAATAATAACTTTCCTATGTCGAAAAACGAAAAACAATAGGTACCGACACCGACTTCCGAAAAGAAAATTAGTTTTCACTTTATTGTAGTAAGTAGGTATTTTTAAAAAAACGCTACGTGAAATAAGTACCTAAAACGAAATAATTTCCGGTCACAAGGATTAAAAAATTACTTGAACATTTTGCATTACATGGAACATATAAAATATTACTATCTAAAATTTTTGGAGCATTACATATTGAGCAGCAGTTAATGACATATTACCCAACATCCATGAAAATGACACCCATGACGAAAAGATGTAAAATTTTCGTCGGCGCCATCTTGTATTTTGGTTATGACCCCGTATTTGATAAAAGCGACCACAAATCCATGAAAATGTCACCCATGACGACAAGATGTCAAATTTTCGTCGGCGCCATCTTGTATTTTGGTTTTGACCCCGTATTCGATATAATAATAATAATTTATTTATTTCAGACAACATACAGGTCCACACTGACAAAATAAAATACTTAAAAGGGTGTTAGTAACAATATAAAAATATAAAACTTATAACCTATGTTAGTGCTTACTTACTAAGATGTTAGTGACAATTTATCTTATGACCTACGTTATTACTTATATACTAGGATGTTAGTAACCATGTGGCTTATGATCTATGTTAGTACCTATACACTACGACAGACAGTGTTGTTTTGATGAGATGTCCCATTATAGGACTCTCATCAGGCCTGTCAGCTATCACCCTCAGGAGGCTGTTGCCACTGCCACGCAATCTGGCAAGCAGAGACGCACTTTTCTTCCGTACGACAGCTGAGAAGCTGTCGACTCGGGCTTCTGCGAACATCTCTGACGCACTGCAGTAACGTGGCAGCCGCATCAGCGCCCTGAAGGCGTTATTATATTGGACGCGCAACGCATTGACGGCACGTTTGGTACAGCTGATCCATAGGGCGCTCGAGTACAGAGATGTGCAGTATGCTTTAAAAAGCGTGTGTTTGACTGCTGCTGTACATCTAGCGAACCTACGGGCCAACATGTTCGCCCGTACCGCCAATGCCCTGCGTTCCCGTTCTATATCACTATCGTCCTTAAGGTCGTCAGCAATGAAATGCCCCAAGTATTTAAACTGATGTACCCGACGAATCGGGACATCGTATATTTTTACTGGTGGCACATTCACTGGACATTTCTTGCCAACAGTCTTAAAGACCATGAGTTCGGACTTCTTCACATTATATAGCAACCCATGGCCGGCAGCATAATCCTCACATATTTTGACCAGTTTCCTCAGAGCACAGACCGAGGGAGCCAGCAGCACCATATCATCCGCGTAGCTGATGTTGTTAAAACACAACCCGTCAACAAAACAGCCCACATGCGCACTGCTGAGTCCCTCGATCAATGCGTTCAGATACAGGTTAAAAAGATTTGGGGAGGTTAAGCCCCCCTGCCTCACTCCACACTCCAACCTGTACGGTAGAGAACAGTTGTTCCCCCACCTTACTACGTTAGTTTGGTTGCCGTACCAGTACCTAAAAACGTTCAGTAGCTCATTGGGTATCCCTGTTGCCTTCAATTTATCCCAGAGAATGTCGTATGAGACTAGGTCGAAGGCTTTAGAGAGATCCAGAAAAGCCGCGTAAACCGGTGTACTCCTGTCAGCGTAGTACCTGATAGTGTGCTTAAGGCACACGATTGCACTTTCGGTGGATAAGCCAGGTCGGAAACCAAACTGCGCATCGTGCAAAGATATATATTTTTCTAGCTGTACATTAAGCACACTATCAAGCACCTTAGCGACAATCGTTGCCAGAGAAATAGGCCTATAGTTCGACCGATCTGATGAGTCTCCTGTTTTGTTTTTAATTACTGGCACGACCACCGTCCTCATCATACTGTCAGGCAAGTGAGAGTGTGCGATACAAACATTAAACAGTAATGCCAAAACTCTGGGCAAGTGGCAACCCGCATGCTGCAAGTGCTCGATACTGAGTCCATCGTGACCTGGGGATTTCCCTCTTTTCATATTTTTAAGAGCTATCTTAACTTCTTTAGCTGTGATAAAAGTGGAAATAGGTCCCGTCTGTGCTTCAGCATCAATCACCCGCTGCGCAGGTCCCAACGGTGATCTAACCATGAAGTGGTCCTTAAACACCTCGGCTATGAGTTGCGGTTCAGTAACCCCATCAACGCTCACAGGGAGGCTCTGGGCCGCGCTCATCTTATTGGTACATTTCCAGAAACTACGAAAATCTGACTTTGCGTGATGTGAGGCTAAGATGTCCATTTTAATTGCCTCTTGGTGATTTTGACACCACTTCAGCTTCCCCTTAAAGACTTTCCGCGTTTCTATCATATCCTCGTACAAAGTACCTGATAACGGTCGGCCGTGCCAGTCCCATATCATGAACTTAGCCCGCGCCTCCCCGTGCGCGTCGCGGACGTGCCTGTTCCACCCTGCTACACAGTTGTGATACCTAGGCTTTTGCCGGTGTGTAGAACCAGCCGCCAACCCTAAGCAATGCACTATGTTACTGTACAACTCATCAATCACTACCCTATGGCTGGTATCAGTGCAAAAATTCCCACTACATGATTCCAGTTGCACAGGAAAATCTATCTCGCGTAGGTAATTACCACACAAATTGGAAAACTGTGCTATTTGCGCGGACGACCTTTCCCCCCACTTGACATCGTTGGATATTTGCGCACACTGTTTACCAAGCTTTAGCTTAATTAAATCAAAATTACACTTGATTAAAAGTGGAAAATGGTCGGACCAATATAATATATTGGTCCGACATATTATAATATGACATATTATGTCATATTTAACTTGTACACTAGTAATTAGCGGTAAGGCTGCTTTTGTAACTGTACAATGGTCCAGCCATCTTCGACTTCCGTTTGCCTCACTTATAAATGTATAGCTGTCCGAACTCATTTTATTTACATCTACACATAGCCATTCCTGATCACAACAAAAGCTATGTAACTCCGTAAAAAACAATGTACCTGGGTGTGAATTAAAATCCCCCAGGACAAACACTGATTCCACGCCACTCTCCTCTATAATTGCACTTATAGTCCCTAAACAGTCCGAAAATTCTGTTAAATTGTTCGCATTGTCCACAGGTAGGTACACACTAAATATCAACACGCGACGGTCACATAACGATATTTTTATTGCCGCGATACGTGGATTATCGCACGGAATAACGCACACACAACTGAACATACTTTTTCTCCACAATAACGCAACACCACCGTAGGGCCGACCAACTAGCATTCCCGCCGATGTGTCTACTGCGGATGTGCCAGTACTGCCAAACTCCTCATCCACTTGTGACAAGCAGAACAGGTCATGTGGCAGCAGCCACGTCTCCTGGAGAGCGAGTATATCCACTCCCTTACATAAAGATCTAACTCCCTCCATTGACCTTTTAAGTGACTTGCAATTAAACGATGCAAGGACGGCGTTATGCATAATAGCTTCATTTGACATTGACATTAGATTAAGTTTTTAACTGCCTCAACCCGTACTGGAGCGTCCATGTTGTTCTTAACATGGACAAAACGACGGTAAATAACACCTTCAGGCCAAAAGCGGTCATCTAAGAACATCTTCAGCTTGTGTTTTGGCACAAACAGTTTGTACGCGTTATGTTTCTCATTCTTAATCTTTAGTTTTATAACCGTAACATTTTCCTGCGATTTTCTGCATATGTAATCAGTTATATGTTGATCGCTGGTGTCTTTATGGATGTTGGTTATAAAAAGTGGGATTTTACTTCCCGTAGCCGCTTTAAAGTTTATTTCGAGACTATCAGAGCCACGCCCCATCCTACCTACAGGTTTATTTTGCCTCTTTATTGCCTTTTTATTTACAACTGTAGTCCATTTTTCAACTTGCATACCATGATTTTCTATTGGTTTTGGTTGCATAACACAGTCCGTGCTATTGTTTACGTTAACTGAGGTTTTACTTTTACGCAATGACGGTGACTCATCGCCGCCGCCGCGGCGCCGGCACAAACAGCTGACCGCTTCAAAGTAATATCAATCGCGGGCGAAACTTTTTGTAACGTGCGCTGGCGCGTAGGTAAACAACTTTGCTCGCTTTTTTTGGAAGCGGGTACCTTTGTAAGATTACTGGATTGTTTAATGATTTGATCATTTTTACTGATTTTTTCTTCATTTTGGAGACTAAAAACGTAATCATCATTTTGTACAAAACCCATAGGGCCACTATCACACTCAAAACTGTTCATCAAACCAGCCCCTCTTTTTTTCGTAACGTTACTATGTGAATATGTATCGTTACTTAACGGCAACTTATTTCGATCATCTATTTTCGATTCAATCTGAGCTACCTGGGGGCCGATTCTACTAATTTGCAAAATTACACGTCCTATCGCTATTACGCAACGGTGCTATTCCTATCACCGTGCGATGGTTACCTTTAAAGTCATTCTACTATTTGTTATGTCAGAACGGGAACCGAACCGCTGCTGAATTGGAACGGGAATGTAATCGAATTTAGAAACGTTAACCTGTGATACCAGCATGACAAATAGTATGTTCTGATGTTACCACAGTATAAAATATAAATGTTACTAAATAGATAAAAGGGTCACCAAACGTGTTATTTAATAAAATAAATTAATCAAACCATATTACTTAATATTTTATTGATTCAAAAATGAAAAATGTAGACGGTAAAATAATATAAACTTAGAAAAACGTTTCATTTTACGACTCTTGCAAGCCAGTTAAGTGAAATGAAACGTTTTGGTTATCTCAAAGTTATTTAAATGTAAACAATCAGCGGCAAGCAAAAACTTTTGTTGGAGTATTTGTTTATTATATTATGAATTATTTTATTTTATTATTGCTTATTTATTTATCAAGTCAAATATTGCACCATAGACTGTTATTGTTGTTATGTATTGTATCCAGTGCTAAGCGACAAGTGAATATGAAAATATTGACGACCCACTTGAGGCCTTGAGGGTTCCACACAACGCTAAGTTTTTTATCTCTTTTAGTTTTGGAATTGTTACAAATGTAGAGTGCGGACCAAGCTTTCAGAAATAAATAAAGGTTTCAGGGCTACAGGGGGTGGACCGAGCAGGGTACCTCAGTTAACTCCTCTAGAGAAAAGGGTGGCTGCCCTTCTAGGTAGAGATGTTGGCCTGTTTACTGGAGTCCGTCAAGATCCAGAGATTCAAATTGAGGTGATAAGATAATTGTTGATCATGATAATTAAATTCCAACAATTCAGTAATTTATCTTACAAGTTTTATATTTTTTTTGTTCAAACAGTACCTCAATAATACTGAAGATATAGAAGTGGAACAGAAAGTGGCACTGCCAGTGTCAAACTCACCTGTTTTGTGAGTAACCTACTTCACCTTTTTGAGAATTGATATTAGCCATTTACTTACTAATCATTATTTATAAATTCCTTCTTTCAGAGAATTATATTTTATTCAAGAGAGTTCCGCCGCTCATGGAAATATGTCACTAGCGGATTCCAGCAGAACAGCAACACTGGAATCACCAACAATTACAACAGAATCTCAGCAGAGAGATGCACCTGTGGAAGTGGTGGAAGCAGTAGATGTTCAGCCGGCTAGTCAAGGCTCCACACCACCACCAATAGGTTCTCATTATTTAATAACTTATCATATTGATTTTGTGTCATAAGATTATATTTTAAAACATGAATTAATGAAAAGCAGCAAGTTAAGTTTTTGACAAAGTCACTTTTTATTTCATAAAATCTATACAATAACAAACTCAACAAAAAAATCTTAACACAAAGTTCAAATATTCATGGACCTATTAGTATTATCTATTTAACATAGAAAAACGCCAATCCATAGAAAGCGCTCTCAAGGGTCCTTCCACTTGACGACCCTTGGCTCACTAATAAATAACCAACAGCAGGTACTAAGGCGAGCAACACTTATACGTCCATGCAAACCAAAACGAAACATTAACTCTATATTTAATGTGTATAAAAATAGATTCTTACGTTTTCTTTAATAATCGGAAGGCCTAGCAACCGGCAGCCGAGACAAAATCGCCCGCGCGCATGTGGTGCCCGACCCCAAGTATATCAGAGTGTCATTTAGTTTAACAGAAAACTGCCAATTAGAACCCAATTTATATTATTTTAACTGACAAATTCTGTTTTTTATGATAACCATAATTAATTACATATTGTAGGGAACATGACAGCTCTCGAAGAGGCCAGGGCAACCATAGCTCGCAGAGATGCGTGCGCGAACAGATGCCACATTGGCCACATTCCTTTGTCACGTAGCTATCCTTTATATGCCTCAAGTCATTTTGTAAAACTAGGATATCCTTCAATAATTTTGTTGCATCCAGGTGATCAAAGTTAATCGGTGGAAGTTTATACAGATCTCTTGCCACAAAAATAGGTGTCTTATCGGGATCAACGTTTTTAAATAATTGAATCATATCATCAACATCGCGCTGGGACTTACCCTCGCGTTTCCTGGTTTTCTTATGGGAGGACAGGGACACAGCGTCGAACAGCAATCTTTTTGCTTCTTCGATTTCAACACTTGTGAAAGCCGTTACACAAACACGCACAAGACCTTCCTCGTCCATCACCTGGATCTTATTTTGGATGTATGCAAGCAGTTCACTGATTATTATATTACAACTGTTGCACTTAACAACACTCGACATCGTTTATATTTTATTTTATTACACTCGTTCGCGCTAGACATGCGTCGGAGTTGCCGCCATTAACGAGATTGTGTAGGGATAACCATGAAAATGACATCCATGACGAAAAGTTGTAATTTTTTTATCGGTGGCATCTTGGGTTTTGGTTATGACCCCATATTCATTACTGGAAACCCAAAAAATCATGAAAATGACACCCATGACGAAAATATGTTTGATTTTTGTCGGCGCCATCTTGTATTTTGGTTTTGACCCTATATTCTATATAAGCGACCCCAAAAACCATGAAAATGACACCCATGTCGAAAAGCGGCCTCGTCGGCGCCATCTTGTATTTTATTTTGACCCCGTATTCGTCATACATACATACATACAAATCGGTTCAAATCATAATTCTCCTCCCATCCACTTCTTACCTTCACTGCCGACAGTTTGACCTTACCCATCCAAATCCTAACCTTACTAAGAGCTGCTTAAACCCACCCATCCTTGTCTCAACCTTGTCAATAACTGCTTAACCTATCCAAATCCCGATCTTACGCAACATAATTTCTAAATCACATCCTAATAATAGAAAACTCTAACATACTTTTATTTCGGTCCGATAAAATATCAACTCCTTTCGATCACGACAAACGACTCACGCATGCACACTACAATCTTTTCTATTACTTTTATCGTATTTATTTTTTTGCGAAAAAGCGATACGCTCGTCCTTCCACGAGCGCTTCTGAGCGCGGAATCAAAGAGTATGTAACACTGCGCGGAATGATGAGCTTCGACTGGCTTCGAGTGCAAAATGTATGAAGAAGTCGGCAAGTGTTTTTATTTTAGCTAATAATTAAAAAATATATAGATTTGGGTAAAAAATAATTCGCTGAACCTGTAAAGGACTATATATACCGCAATTTCTCATAATTTTGAAGATAAAATATCCTGTAAAATTACCTAAACTGGGACCTATTCGGACCCTACCTTTTTAATATTTTTGCGATTATTGTGATGGGCAAAACGTATTTGTGCGAAAATTTTGTATGATGTCATGCAATTTTTCTGATGCCAATCTGGAGCTGAATATATTATCCATAAATTAAGACCATGATATCCTCACATAATGTGATTGCATATACATTAAAATTGTACCTGAAAAGCACTGTTATTTGTAGAAAAATGTAATAGCGTCCTTAAAGGTGTTTATTAACCAGTACATCACTATTTTGTGACCCGTGCACTGCTACATAGCGAGTATATGACTGAATTGTCATAGGTAACATTGCTATTGGTTCGTTTTAACACTGAATAGAGAAGTAAATGCGCCACTTTCGAATTGAATACACCTTAATTTGGGGTTTTATAGGACCAAAAACAGTGTTGCCCAAAACGTTATATGGCTTGTTATACAACTAGTTTTTGTTACTTGGGCTGTGAGTGTGACTGCATTGTAGTCTCTGGTTTGAGTTTTTGGCGAGATATTTTCGAGTGAAGTTCAGCGGCTGTTATTATTTTTTAACCCCCGACGGAAAAAGAGGGGTGTTATAAGTTTGACGTGTGTTGCTGTGTATCTGTGTCTGTCTGTGGCATCATAGCTCCTCAACGGATGAACCGATTATGATTTAGATTTTTGTTTTGTTTGAAAGTTGACTGTATCGATAGTGTTCTTAGCTATGTTTAAATAAAATTGGTTCAGCCGTTCAAAAGTTATGGGCATTTTACTGTTTGAATCGGGATGTTTTCGCAAGATAAATGTGTCGGGGGGTTTTTAAATTTTGAAATTTTACTTGTTGCAAATTGATTCCTAGTGGATATTGTGATATAAAATAGTGGAGTGGAGAATTTTATTGTAGTACTAGCTTCTGCCAGCGGCTTCGCCCGCTTGTGTTATACATAATTATAAACCTTCCTCTTGAACGGTTTTTTTTAATAGATAGAGTGAGGCTCTATCTATTAAAAAAAACCGCATCAAAATCCGTTGCGTGGTTTTAAAGATCTAACCATACATAGGTACAAACAGCGTGAGGCGACTTTGTTTTATACTATGTAAGGATTGAGTACCTCCGCAAATCTTACTGGGAAGGCTGACTCGATACAACTTGCTGCCAAAAACTCGACTTTAGGCTCAGACGTCGGAACCTATCCTTCTGCAGCGAGACGACGCGTAAGACAGGGAGACGTCATATCTCCGAAACTGTTCTCTGCTGCAATGGAGGGTGTCTTCAAGGTTCTGGACCGGAGAGGGCTAGGCATCAACGTCAATGGCGAGTTCATCACTCTCCTTCGGTTTGCCGACGATATAGTGGTCATGGCTGAGACTATGGAGGACCTCAGTACAATGCTCGATGACCTCAGTAGAGCTTCCGAAAGAGTGGGTCTAAAAATGATCATGGGCAAAACAAAGGTGATGTTGAATGCCCATGTTGCACCCACTCCTATAAAAGTCGGAGACTCTACACTCGAAGTTGTGGACTAGTATGTCTACCTGGGACAAACGGTCCAGTTAGGTAGGTCAAACTTCGAGAAAGAGGTCAACTGTCAAATCCGTCTCGGCTGGGCAGCGTTCGGGAAGTTGCGCGGTATTTTCTCGTCCAACTTGCCACAGTGTCACAAGACGAAAGTCTATGACCAGTGTGTGTTCCCAGTGATTACTTACAGGACAGAGACGTGGTCGCTCACAATGGGCCTCATCAGAAAGCTTAAAGTCACCCAAAGGGCAATGGAGAGGGCTATGCTCGGTGTTTCCTTGCGTGATCGAATCAGAAATGAAGACATCCGCAAGGGAACCAAGGTTACCGATATAGCCCGAAGAATTTCCAAACTTAAGTGGCAGTGGGCAGGGCACATTGCTCGCAGAACAGATGGCCGTTGGGGCCGAAAAGTTCTAGAATGGCGATCGCGTACCGGAAGACGCAGCGTTGGAAGGCCTCCCTCTAGGTGGGGCGACGACCTAGTCAAGGCTGCGGGCGTACGGTGGACGCAAAACGCACAGGACCGATCAGTTTGGCGACGCTTGGGGGAGGCCTATGTCCAGCAGTGGACGTCTTTCGGCTGAAATGATGATGATGACCTCATATTTATTTATGACCTTCTTACTGTACTCATGTTTTACAAAATAAATATATCTTATCTTATCTTAGAATCTCTTCCGTATAGAGATCGGCACTATCAACTGTGCATCTTCTGCATCAGAATCAGGGTCATATCGGTAGAGAAAACCGTGAGACATTACTTAGCCTCTCTCCAACCATCGACTACAGGTAAGTTCGTCGAGATTTTCCAAATCCTGCATAATTTTACGTAATTCCGGGTCAGCTACTTATGCAGCTCGCAGGTCAGCTGTTAGAAGCTAAGTTTATAACAACAGGACACAAACCATATTCCTCCGTATCTTCTTCTTTAGAACATGGGGGACGGCTCAACGTATCCGCGACTACGTTAGCCTTCCCAGGTGTATAATTTAGTACCCAGCGCACCAATCTACCTGAAGGGGACTTTACCGTAAGTAGCCACCTCAACGGCTGATGATCACTCCTGACTATTACCTCGTGTCCATCTATATACCCTCTAAAGCGCTCTACAGCCCAAACCACGGCCAAACGGCATGCGTGTCTAAGTCAAAGTGAAATGTACCTATTTATTTCAACTGGCGTGGCATTATGCGGCACTTTTGAACGTTAATAATTATTTACAAGTAATAAAAATTGATTCTTCCGTGCATTCGGAAAAGTAGCTTGTTATGGAGAACACACAAGAATCTCCATACTTACTCTTTTAAAAAAATATTTTTTTTACAATACATATCATTTATTTACATAGGTAAAAACATTAAGGGGCTGAAGTCGAACAGTTGACAATTGACATCTTAGGTTCTAAGCCACGCCCACTGTCATCGATAGCTTAGGGGAAAACTTTAAATTGGAGCGAAAAGTATTTGAAAATTAAATACACAAGGCCAACCACAGAGGCCCACATCATAAACGGACTCTTGCGATGGTTTTTACAAAAATATTATCGCGCAATAATATAAGAGGGAAGGGATAAAAGAGGGAAGTAAAAAAGAAGACGGATAAGATATTTGATGATATGAATGATTTCAGTTTAGAGGATGTGTGGAAAATAGTCAAAAGTAGTATGGTGAACGTAGCCGCAAAGTTATGTGGTATAGCGAAGAGGAAACGTGGTAGTAGAACGAATGATACTTGGGTAGATGATGAAGTAAAAGAGGTGGTGAAGAAGAAGAAAGAGGCTTGGCTTAATGTGTTAGCCTTTAAGGCCCAAAATGGAATGAATCAGGCAACAAACGTGATGGATGATCTGGTAAGAGTGAAAGTAATGTACAATTAAATGAAAGCGAAAGTCAAAGAGGTGGTAAAAATGAATAAGGATGAAAAGAAAGAAAAATATAACAGGAAGTTCTCCGATAACTTCAGGGCCAATGTTAAGCTGTTCTGGAACAGATAAGATTGGCTCGCGGAGTGACAAAAACATCGAGCATGAATGTAATAAGAGAAGAAGATGGGTGTTTACTGAGCGAAGAATGCAAGGTCTTGGAACGCTGGAAGGGATATTTTGAAAGTTTATTTAGTTATCAGGATAGTGTGCAAGGAGTGAGTAACTGGGTAGGAGCCAGTTGTCAAGACCCAAACTCAGACGAAGAGCAAAAGATTGAGAATGAAATGGATGAGATTATAAAAGCACTGAGTGGTATGAAAATTGGTAAAGCTGCAGGGTATGACAAAGTATCTGTTGAAATGCTGAAGGGCGGTGGCGGGGTGGAAGCAAGCCTGTTGTGCCGGATCTTTAATATGTGTTGGAGATATGGCCGCGTGCCGGATGACTGGTGCAAGGCTGTAATCGTACCACTATATAAGGGAAAAGGCTCACAGCAGGAGTGAAAAACTACCGCGGCATTAGTCTTTTGAGTGTTGTCGGCAAATTATATGCGAAAGTTTTAATAAATAGAGTGCAATAGAACAATTATGGGACGTGCAAGCAGGATTTAGGGAGTAATTGGGCTGTATGGATCAGATCTTCTCGTTGAGGAGTATAGCTGAAAAACATCTTGCAAAGCACAAAAAAGTCTACTGTGCTTTCGTTGACTTGGAGAAGGCCTATGAAAGTGTGTGGTGGGATGAACTGTGGTCGACGCTATCCGGGTAAGGTGTGGACTGGCACTTGGTACGAGCAATGAAATCTCTATATGGGGATTCCAGTGCTTGTGTTAGGATTAATGGGGCGTATACGGACTGGTTTTCCATCTCAAGGGGTGTTAGACAGGGCTGTGTAGCGTCACCGTGGCTGTTCAACTTGTACATGGATGGAGTTGTCTGGTAGGTTTGAAAGAGCATGAGTGCGGATTGAGGATGAATGAGTTGCCTGTCAAATGCCTTCTCTATGCAGATGATCAAGTTCTACTTGCATCGTCAGCAGAACAGTTGCAAGACATGGTGACTGTGATGAATGAAGCTTTTAAGTTAAAAGGTATGAGTATAAATGTGAACAAGACTAAGATAATGATGTTTGAAAGAGAAGACGATGTATCGGAGTGTGAAGTGAAAATAAATGATAAGAGTGTGGAGCAAGTGAACGAGTTTGTATATCTGGGAAGTATGTTCACAAGGGATGGAAAGATTGAAGAGGATGTGGAAAGAAGAGTGAATGCAGGGAATTAAATTAAATAAATTTATTGCCACACACCCATGTTACATCAGATACATAATCTACACAATGGGAAAAAAACACAATTATACAACACAACACAATGAAATTGGCCATGGGCCCCAAACTAGGCATAGCCTGTATCTTGGCGGCCCAATCAAACAAAATTTAGAGTAGGGACACTGGATGTTCTGTGCGACACAGCACAGCGCTATCAATCCTACAGCATTATAAATCAAATAATCAGAATTAAAGACAATAATCAAATTCAATAATTACATTAAATAATTATAAAATAAAGAATAGGTATGAGACAAAAGGGAAAAAAATAAATAATCAAAAGACAATAAAATTAAAATTAATATTAAAATCACATTATTACACAATCCAGATCACAGTTATAATTAAAATCAGAATTAAACTTCACTTCAATCAATCAAAGTTAAATACAAAAAAAACAAAAAAAATACAATAGAATTGTCAACATTAAAATCAGCATTAAAATGTAAATTGAAGTCAGATCATTCAGCCAAGAGTCCTAAAAGTAAGTGGAAGGGTGAGGAGAGACTTTAAGTTATAGTGTATGTGTGAATGTGGGACAGGGATGGAAGCCGTCTGGGTGATGGTTTGTGTTCAGATGCTGGTCATCCCAATGGGCATAAGATAAGTTCAGTTTCATCATACGTAAGCTCTTGCAACCATCTCTTTAATAAAATCTTGGCTTCAAAGATATTTCTAGGGACCCGTAGTGTGGATTTGTTAACTAGATTGAAGACTCGTATTGGGAGAAAGAGGGAAAACCGGGTGGCAAAAGTTGTTTTTACTGTTGGGATTGACAGTCTGTCTGCTCCAATCCTTCCTCTTAGAAGGGATCTCAATATACACACATCAACACGGTCTAGGGATATTTCATACTCAATTAAATAACTCGAAAAGTACTGGCCGCATTGGAATCTTTTATACACCGATTTGTTTGTAATTTATCTCAGATTAATTCCAAATTCAATTTTTTTTGTTTCGGTGGCATAAAAATGTCTTGATGTGTAGGAGAGGGAATTTTCATTTGTGCGAAATTTAGAAAACAATACGAATTATGTTTAGTTACAGTTTTTTTTCATTTTTAAACGAAAGATAAAGTCTGAGTTTGGGTCCCACCTTTACGGAGAGGCAATCGTGGACGACGATTAGAATGGGTTCGGAACCACGTGGACTGGGGCCGTGAGCAATGGTCCAATGTGCTTTTCACGGATGAATCCAGGTTCGGCTTCCATCCAGATTCACGAAGGACGCGTGTTTGGCGAGTTCCTGGACGATAGAGCCGTCTTCAGAACCCTCAGGAAGTTCACCCATACCAAGGAGGAACAATTATGGTTTGGGCAGGAATTCGTCTTGGAGGACGGACGGATCTCGTTTGGGTGCGGGGCAATATGACGGCAGAACGATACGTCCAACAGGTGCTGGGGCCCGTAATCTTGCCCCACAGAACACAAATGGGGCAAGATTTCCTGTTCATGCATGGTTTGGGAGTATGTGGAACAGGGTGTAAAGTCCCACATACCTCCATAGAAAAGGGAGGATCCTCCGACCAGACGGGTGTTGTGTCTGGTCCGGGCAACTGCCCGACGGTTGTTGTCGGACTGTTGTATGTGTTCTTATCGCGCCGAAAACTTAACTTGCGCGATGCAGGATTTGTGTGACGTCATGTCATTAGTTCGTAAGTGGCGGCGTTGGTGCCGCTACATCACTCCCCTCCGGAGACCGGAGGTCGATAGCAGGTTGAGTCGTCCGTACATCTCGTGATGTGTGCCTGGCCAGTGGAAGGTTGGTTCCCGTGAGTCGGAACCGGAAGTCGCAGAGTTCGCGGTGAGTCGGAACTGTATGCGGTTGTGCCCCAGTGAGTCGGGGTGATGAAATCCCAGTGAGTCGGGATAGTGTTGCTTGCTCCAATAGTTCGGAGCGGTGATGATGTCCCAGTGAGTTGGGACAGAGCTGCTGGCTCCAATGGGTCGGAGCGGTGATGAAAGAAGCTGGGGGTGATGTCCAGGAATGCGCGTCCGCTGCATGCTGGTGGTCAGGATACCCCCGTAGATGCCGTGGGTACTGGCTGGCTGATGACTCGCTGCTCGAAAGCTTGAAGATATGATGACGTCACGGTGAAGTAGCTCTGCACGAAGGCTGCGCTGATGTTCATGTTCGGGGTCACCAGTTTGGGGGTATGTGGAACAGGGTGTAAAGTCCCACATACCTCCATAGAAAAGGGAGGATCCTCCGACCAGACGGGTGTTGTGTCTGGTCCGGGCAACTGCCCAACGGTTGTTGTCGGACTGTTGTATGTGTTCTTATCGCGCCGAAAACTTTACTTGCGCGATGCAGGATTTGTGTGACGTCATGTCATTAGTTCGTAAGTGGCGGCGTTGGTGTCGCTACAATGGCAATGCCCGGGCACACACGGCGAGAACGGTAGCAGCTTGGTTACATACACACAATGTTAGGGCCTTAGACTGGCCTGCTCAATCGCCAGATCTAAATCCCATTGAGCATGCGTGGGATATGCTGCAAAGAAGAGCTCTGAAGGAAGTTCCTGAAAATCTGGCTACAGAAGATCAACTTTTTGCGCACCTCAGAAGGACATGGGACAATATTCCGCAGCAAGACATTGACAACCTTGTTCTGAGCATGCCGAATCGTTGCCGATGTGTTATGAACATCATGGGCGCTTTCTCAGACTACTAACTTCAAGTTTATAAACACAAATTAAATGATTTTTCTATTTTTTTCAGTTTTTACTCATAAATTAAAAGTTAATTCATATACGGTTTCCGTCTATGCTTCATTTTTTTTCCATAAAATCCTGAAATTGTAATCGAAGTACCTTAACCATTATTAAAAAATGGTTGAATATTAAATAACGTATCTTTTAAATATATACATGTCATATAAATAATTAACACATTGATAGTAATTCGCTTTTTTTTAAATATCCCTAGACCGTGTTGATGTGTTTATATAACTGTCGGACGCCCAGGACACCCGCCTCCCTGTAGAGTGTGTCAGTTGGATAGCGCCGCGGTTTGCCAAGGAAAACTTTTAGAACAGCACGTTGAGCACGTTCAAGTTCAAGCATATAGGTCTTAGCGGCGCTACCCCAGACGTCAACACAGTACTGCAACAGCGATTGACACAGCGCCAGATAAACTTTTCTGCATAAGTCTTTCGGGGCACTGGAGCGAAGGGATTTCATAACATAAATAAATTGCCGGGTTCTTTTAGAGAGCATAGAGATATGCTCTCTAAAGGACAAACTCTGGTCAATCATAACACCTAGATACATCGTTGACCTGACTCTATCTATAACATTGCATGTACAGTTGTTGAGATGACATTTGATGCTGTGAATTTTTAATTTCTCAATGTCCGGACAGCGAGAACGACTAATGTGGAACGTCATGAAAGTGGTTTTATCAACATTTAGGGTAAGTAAGTTTTTGTCAAGCCAGTCAATTATGATGCGCATGCCATTCTCTGCAGCATTCACAGTATCCCTCCATGTAGGACCGTGGAATATGACCACAGTGTCATCTGCGTAGCAAATCATGTCTGACTGGGGGATGTTTAGTCTGAGTATGTCGTCCATGTAAACAGTGAATAATGTCGGACCCAAGACACTGCCCTGTGGCACCCCAAAAACAACAGGAAGGCTGTCGCTGACACTATCTCCGACAGCAACATGCTGCTGCCTCCCAGACAAGTAGCTGCTAAACCAGTCCCGAGCGATGCCCCTTACGCCAAGACATTCCAACTTTTTGACTAACATTTGAATTGATACTGTGTCGAATGCCTTGGCCAGGTCAAGGAAGACCCCAATCGGCCGTTGACCTCCGTCGATCCCCGAAGAGACAATGTCCGCCAAAAGCCCCACGGCCTGTTCTGTGGACCTTCCACGTCTGAAGCCGTATTGGCGTCCAGACAGTAGGCCGTGTTTTTCCAGATAACCAATAAGTCGGTTGTTGACGAGTTTTTCCAAGATTTTTGACGTGACACATAGCAGAGTTGTCCGGGCAGTCTTTGGCACCTTTTTTATGAATCGGCGTAACAACAGCCGTCTTCCAAGATTCAGGAAAAGTACCCGTCGACATGCTCAAGTTACAAATATGCGTTAAAGGGTCCAGTATAAACGGTTTAATATACTTAAGAAAGAGTGGGCGGATCCCACCAGAACCGGGTGCACTGTCGTCTTTTAGATCAGAAATGAGATTGGCTATTTCTTGGTTATCAGTTGGGTGTAAGAACAGAGAGTTTTTCGTTCGGTTTTCAAGACTACTTTCACTACAAATTTTGCTCTCCGTAGTCTGGAGTTTTTCTAGGATGTTGTGTGCTAAGCGTTTACCTACCGAAACGAAATGACTATTACAGCTGTTAATGGATGATGAGCTGTCCACGCCGAAGTTTAGTAGTTCCCGATGTTCGTTGTTTTTTTTTTTTGGGAAATTCACAGATTTCTTTAATGACCCGCCAGAGCTTCTTGGGTTGGCCACTGTGATTCTCCAGTTCCTTCCTCTCATGCTCTGTCTTGCGTTTGTGTAGGATATTATTGCAAAAGTTTCTGTATCGTGTATATACTCGTTTCAACTCTAGATTTAGTGGTTGGTTTCTTACTTGAGCATGTAACGAATCCCGGTGACGAATGCACCGAATAAGTCCAGGGGTCACCCATGCTTTTACGTTAAATTTGGAGCGACTAACTTTAACTTTTTCAGTGTGCTTTTTCATGGTGTCTGATAAGA
This sequence comes from Orthosia cruda, assembly GCA_964057195.1. Taxonomy (NCBI): domain Eukaryota; kingdom Metazoa; phylum Arthropoda; class Insecta; order Lepidoptera; family Noctuidae; genus Orthosia; species Orthosia cruda. Next base: position 195,592 of record OZ059827.1, on the reverse strand, counting down.
TTTTATTGAACAGTGACACCGCATCGCCCACTTCAGTTTTAGACATTACCTGAGTCCAGTCAACTTTACCAATCTCATCGGCAATCTTCGTATAATCTATTCTTTGTTTAACCCTCTTGTGTGGTAGATTGGCAACTTTTAATTGATTTGTGCCTAAGATAACAAGGTCATGGTCTGTAATCGACGACTTGCATACTATTCCTTGTGTTAAGTATGTACCTTTAGCTTTGATAAAAGCATGGTCCAAGCAAGCATTACCTCTGGTTGGCTCAGTGATCGCAGGAAGCAATCCGTGCTCCGACAACAGACACTGATAGGCGATATGAGAAGCATTAGGGGTATTTTCAAGGAGGTCTATATTCATGTCACCTGTCACGATCACACATGGACAGTTATTCAGACAGGTCAACGAGTTGTCCAGTGAGTTCCGAAATCTGTCAATATTATTAAATGAAGGAGAACGATAAATCCCAAGAAGTGCAATATTACTGTTGATTTTGGTTACAAGACAGTTGGCATCGTCGAACTGCGGCTCAACAACAGAAACCGTCCAAGTGTCCCTCACATAAATAGCTACCCCGCCACTTTTATTGATGACTTTACGTGTATGGAAGCAGTTATACCCCGGTAACTGATTAACTATAGAGTTATCGTTCAGCCAACATTCCGTCAACACTATTACATCAAATTGTGAGTCGAATCGATGTAGCACCGTTAATAGTTCGGGAAAGTTTTTCTGTAGACTCCTTATGTTACAGGTTAAAACTCTGAAGTCGTGTCCTATAAATAAATCCCCGCATAGCTCCGGTTTATCAATGATTCGACAAGATAACATTAGTGTTTCGTCTATTTCGTCTGATACATCGACTTTATCCATTATCTAGCAGCTCAGGAACAAGACGAAGACAGTGTGTAAGGGAATAAATTGCCGCTTTAATGCATGTGGGAAGGGGTTGACTAGGTTGGCAAAGTTTGGGGATATGTCTGATGTGTGACTGGTACGAATGAGCGTTCAATTCAGTGTCCAAATTACAACTTTTCCGGTTAAGTGACAAGGCATAAAAATTATTAGTGCAATATGGGACACCGAATATTTCACTTATAAAATTGAAAGAGTGTTGACAAACCGTAGAATTATTATTATTAATTTTAACAAATGAGAACATAAGACATGCAGTCTTAGAAATGTCTCGTCTCAAAGCTTTACAGAAAAAAAAAAAAAAAATGAAGTATCTTACAATAAAATCGCTTAGACCTCGATGGGTTTTACAAAAATATAGTTTAAAAAGCGACACCTGGCAAGGACTGGGCTGCAGATGTCGCGCCAAGAACGAGGTCCAAATCTCTAAGACTTTTAATTTGAATCGCTGGCTTCCCCTCAGCCTGGCCTCTGCTCGTCCAGCAAAATTTATATCCAACGTTCTTAGCTCGGGATCTAGTTTCACGAAATAAAATACGGTTTTCTTTGGTGAGATGTTCATTAATGAATATTTTTCTAATCGGACCCTGAATTTCAATGTCCTGGGATTAGTGCATTGTGTATGTAAGGAATTACGATCGAGGCTCTAGTAGAAGCCCGAAGTCGAAGACTGAGGGCTTTCTGAGCCGAGGTTCGTAATTCCCGTACCGCCCGTGATACACACAATGTTTTTCATCACATTTGCGAGTAATAATTATGAATTTAATACACAAGTCAGCACAGCTGTTATTATGAAATACGAGAACTTTTTTTTAAGCGGTTGGCGAATTTTTGCCCACCCCACAGATTATACAGTGTTTCGTTCAGAAACTTTAAAGGCAAATACACGTAGGTATACAGCCATGACGGAGTGTAAAAAGAATTAAATAATTTCGACGTTTTCATACTATAACTATTAAAATCGATTATTAAGAACATTAGTAGAGTATTTAAGTAACATGTAGCGAGATTGCAGATAAATTCCTGTTTAGATAACATTTTAAGACAATTTTTCAATAGCGTGTAAACTCCTTGCTTGAACTTGCATGACCTGTGTGCTGTACCATAAATTAAAAAAAATTTACTTACCGCCCTAGGGTTTCATGACAAAAAGAAAGCCCGAGGGTTTTATATGGGGCATTACGGCCAAGTTAACCTGTATGTTTAGATACTTTTTACGTGCAAGTGTGATGAAAAATATATTACGTCTTGTTTTGAAAGCTTTTATTATTTCATCCTTTCTTGCTCGCCGTAAAAATCTGACTATAACCGGCCGGGAAGTATTAGAGTCCGAGTTTGACGATAGGGTTTTCTTCAAACCTGCACGGGCAACCCAATCGATGTCATCCACGGTGAGATTTACGCCATCCTTAGACGCCGCGACCATCGCGATGTGATGAAGATTTTCATTTAATGTTTCGCTCACTTCAATGATCTCAATTTCGTTACGCATGCCTGCCTGCGTCTGCTGGTTCAGTTGATCCCTCAATGAGCAAACCATCTCGCTCATCACAGCCACTTGAGTATATTTCTGTTCCAACGCAGAGACTCGCTCCTTGTAGTTGTCTAACCGGGCGTTGCATTTATCCACCCCATCAAATAATTTTTGAAGAGTGGACTTAACCTCTGCCATATCCGAGCGCATAAGACGTATCTCTGCGACCAGCTCAGAAAAAGTCACGGTGTCCTCATGGTCATCCCGGCTAGGCGAGCTGATCGCCATGCGCTTGTGTGCGCGAGTATGCGTATTTACGTGCAAGACGTCCAGCTCGACGTTTGTGGCGGACGGCTGGACAGGCGTTTTGTTATTGTCGGTACGTGGCGTTTTAGAGCGGCAGCCAGGACAAAGCCAGTTTGCGTTTAGCTCAGAGTCATTTTTAAGACAGATCTGGTGGAAATTAGCCTCACACTGAGTACAGTTTATAGACCTTTTAGTAGTGATGTCTTGTTTACAAGCAGCACAAACTGTATTCATTTTAAAAGAAAGATAACGTTCGCGCTCGTAAACAAAGGCAGTGTATCAGTCTGGTAACAGAATGGCGAGGGTAGACGCACAAAGCGCGCTACTCACGTTGTATGTGAGCGAGCAGTGAAGCAATAATCCGCCCGTATGTGAGGAAAAGTGACAGCGACAGTGTAGCAGACAGCCCGATCGGCGCATGCGATGACTCACCCGTGACAACAGCTGACTCGAGTTTGTTGATTTTTGGTTTTACTTATTACTGTGATATCTTCGGCAATTGATGTTCAATGTTATTGAGCACTATCACATAGCATAGGATTTTTCTTGAGCTTTACACTGATGTAACTTTCAACGATACATGTAGACTAAATACTATTTATATTTTTTTTAAGACAGAGCGTAAGTTGTGCTGCGCACTCGAACGAATGTTCGAAATTCGAACATTCGTTCGAATATAGTGTATGGTACATATAGTGTATGGAATAAAGTGAATGGTGCTATACATGCGGTTATGACCAGCAAATAGATGTCTCCGGAAGCTCGACTTGCCGTTCACAACAGCGTGCTGGTGCCTACACTTATGTATGGAAGTGAAGGGTGGGTATGGCAAAAAATAGATGAAAGTAGGATTAATGCAGTAGAAATGCGCTCCTTGCGAAGTATGGGTGGTGTAACTTTAAATGATAGGTTGAGGAATGAGGCAATAAGATAACGTTGTGGTTTAAAAGAAGATGTAGTGACTAAAATTGAAAAGAGTATGTTAAGATGGTTTGGCCATGTTGAGAGGATGAATGAAAGGCGACTAACGAAATGTATTTACAAGGCAGACGTGAATAGAAACGCCGGGAGGGGACACCCTAGAAAGACATACATAGACCTTTTATTAGAAGTTCTTCAAAAAGGCCAGGTGCGCAGTACTCATTACCGGCGTGTGTGTATGACTAGATGTATGAATGTGAGTGAAGCAAAAGGAGTATGTAAGGATCGTAGCAGGTGGCGTTCTGTAGTTTCTGCCTACCCCCATGGAAAAAAGGCGTGAGTTTATTTCAAACTGGCGGCTAGCATCTGACATCAGATCGTTCACTGTTATTTTGCTAATGAATTCAACCTTATTGCTACGAAAATAAAGATCACTGACATAGGTAATCTGGCTAGTATCATACGAGTCTTGGCCGTGCAAATTGAATAAATATTATAATTATGACATTATTACCTCAATGTAATTATGTCTGCTTCTATGCGACTGTCACATAAAAGAACATAGTAGGTGACATTTTTTTATTGGTTTTTTAGGCAGATAATTTTATTTATATTATTTTATTGAGTTCTACTATACTCTAATGGAAACTTCAAATTTGAATTGAGATTTGGTGCTTTCATTAATCAATTTAATCATTATTTACAATAGGAAAGTCACATCAAATAGTAAAATACCTTAAATTTACAAATATCCAGAACTTACTAGGTTTGGCATTGTCTTTTTTAGTCATATTTAAAATATCCAATAGAATTTAGGACACTATCATTTGTACAATTCATAGGTTCATATTCTTTGTTTAGTATTCTCTTGAAATATTAAGATGTCATTTAGTTACTAATACAACATGACTTTCCATAGCCTACCTACTTCAAATCATAATATATTTTTGCGCTATCCTGGAATTTAATAGTTTCAAGGCACTTACTGGGTTTTGATACAGAAAACACAATGTTTCTCAGCCCTGTCGATCCCTACGAAGTAAATAAAATAATAAAAAACCTAAAAAATAAAAAGAGCTATGGAGTGGATGAACTTCCCCCATTTCTACTTAAGCAATGTGCAGACGAACTAACCGTACCATTTTATAAGTTAATTAACCAATCGTTTGAAGAAGGAACCTTTCCCAAACAACTTAAAAATGCACTGATAAAACCCATACACAAGAAAAACTCTAAAACCGACCCTAACAATTACCGCCCTATCGCACTGTTACCAACTGCGTCTAAAATCTTTGAAAAGGCAATGTGTGACCGCATATACTCTTTTTGTGAAAAATATAAAATACTTGACGACTGCCAAAACGGTTTCCGTAAAAACAGATCTACAACGTTAGCAGTCTACAAATACGTACAAGAGGCTCTAACTACTATTAATAATAAAAACTATGCCATAGGTATGCTGCTCGATATGACCAAAGCCTATGATAAGGTGCAATTTAAAATACTACTGGACAAGTTACATGGAATAGGCATACGAGGAAAAGCTCACGAATGGCTTGCATCATATCTAAAGGATAGGGTACAACTGGTAGAAATCGAATATTTTGATAAGAACACAAATGAAATAATTAAAATGAGATCTGACAGTAGAGTAGTTAACGCGTCAATTCCCCAAGGGAGTGTAATAGGCTGCTTGTTGTTTCTTATCTACATAAATGACCTTCCTAAAATTATAAATGGACCATGTGTTCTATTTGCGGACGATATCTCTCTGCTCACCTCATGTCAGAGCGATGACAATATAAACACCAAATTGAACTCCCTTCTCTCAACAGCTGTAAACTGGATGGATAACCATAATCTAGAAATTAACTACACAAAAACAAAATTAATTACTTTTCATCCCCATCAAAAACCCCCATTAAAAATAAATGTTACTTTTAATAATGCAAAACTTGAACAGGTAAGCGAATTTACCCTTCTCGGTTTGTCTATAGACACCCACTTAAACTGGAAATCCCATATACAGAAAATAAGAACCAAACTATCAAAATTTGCATATGCCTTGCGCGAAATTAAAAGAACTACAAACCTGCAGACTGCATTTGTCACCTACTATGCATATGCCCAGGCGTGGCTTAGCTATGGGGTCATGCTGTGGGGTAACAGTACAGATTCACAAACCATATTTATTTTACAAAAAAAGTTAATTCGAATTATAACCAATATAGATCAAATGGATAGCTGCAAACCACACTTCCGAAAACACAAAATACTCACGCTTCCCTGTTTATACATCCTAGAATTATGTAAATTTGTCAGAAAACATCCAGATTTTTACACAACTTGCGAAGAAACACAAACTAGATTCAATTTTAGTCACAACAAAAACAAAATAAACATACCTCAATCCCGACTTAAAATGCACTCATAACAAACTGCCAAATGATATTAGAGAAATAAACAAAACAAATATATTTATTAATAAAGTGAAACAATTTCTTGAATCCAAGTCATGTTACTCAGTTAAGGAGTTTTTTAATGACAAATCGATTGCAAAATAAAAAAATTCCCTCAATTATCCACCAAAAATTACGAAATATATATAATAAAATGGGTAAATTGCTTGAAATAGATGCTTACAAAAGCCAAATATAATAAATAACATTAATAACATAATTTAATCTTAATGAAAATACCTCAATCAATTTTATAATAATTACTTATTTACTATTCCTATTCAATCAATATATCATACCTATAAACACAGACATAATTATACATCCAATTTGACATTTGTAATATTTTTATAAATTTTTTTTTTTTGATTCTATGTAATGCCTTGAAATACTACTGAAGAGGGGGCCACCCCTTCCTCTCTCCTAATTTTTGCTGTGCCCGACGGGGTCCATATTGATCTTTTACCATGTCTATACCATCTTTGTAATACATATGGAATGCAATAAAGTATTGAGTATTGAGTATTGATATACACCAGCCCTCTGGGATGGGAGGTCACGTGGTGCCGTTTTTCCAATAACATTAGTTTTATTTTTAAAGAGTTTTAAATACTTTTGAGTTATGGACTTATTAAGTAAACTAAACGACATGAGCCGTATATAATACAACGAAAATGTAGATACTAGTGACAGCGGTAGTGCCAGAGAATAAAAATAATACAGAGTTTGACAATATTCTTTTTAATTTCGTTAGTTCCAATTAAAGCCACCAGGCTACATGATCTGGCTGCGTTATATCCAAAGACCTTATACTTCTTACTACTAGACTGTGCACTATGGCGCGAAAACCGGTCCGAGCGAGAGGGCTCCCTTTGGTAGTGTGTCTCTTTCTAATGAGGTGACCATGACCAAAAGAACACGGGACAAATTGATTGTAAAAACGTCATTTTAAGTATCCCGATATGTTGATGCTACCTAACAGCGCTACCTAAACCTACCTAATTTATAGTTAATAAAAAAAGTGTTTATATTTTTTGGTATCTGCATCACTAACCGTATGGTGTCGGGCGTAAAGAATTTCACCATCCCATGTTTGCTCGTGGGTGTCGTAAGAGGCGACTAAGGGAAAAACCAGAGAATGGGCAGCAGCGTTCTCTGTGCATTTATAACAACCACACTGCGATCGCCAACCCGCCTGCAAAGCACTACCCATGAATAGCACAAATAAAACATAGCCCCTATTGCCCGGCAGCCTGTACCTTCGATTACGGTAGGGTCGAGTTTACGGTATGGCAAGGGGTGCTAAGAATCCCGTCGAGATCCGGCTACCCCAACAAATCCCGATGACTGGACCTGGCAATGTACAACACGCGCACACTCCGGACCGACGAAAATATCACCGAACTCGAAGAGGATTTGAGCAGTTTACGATGGAGTATTAAAGGGTTATCTGAAGTTCGAAGAGAGTCCTCCCCGACTCAATAATCCTCAAATCCCAAGTCTCTTCAAGTTTCATTCTTCAAGACCATATAGATTGGAACAAAAAGCTCTCTGTTCCTACTCTCAAGCTCATGAAGGAGAGGCGTTAGATGACCCTGCAGTCTTCTGACGGTGCTTTGAAATACCGGCAGCTAAATATACCTCAAAGGATCTCTATGATTTCACATATATTCCAGTTGCGTAGACAGTTGAGAAATAAAACTGCACCAATTGTATTCCACTAGGAATTAATTTGCAAATAATATTAACAGCCACTGAATTTCACTCGAATAAAGTCCGCCAAAAAAGCCGCAAACCCCCATCCTACTTTTAGTATTACCAGGCCCAAACATTTAGAAGTACTACTCATACTCATTAGTAATAAAAAAAAAATTAAATACAACGAATTGATGAAATATAGGAACTGTAGAAATATATATACACTTTTCTAGAAATATTTAAATACGTGTCAAAATCTATGAATTGTTCGTTTTGGTATAACATAAAAGAAAAATATAAAATTTTCTACCATTCCTACCAAACCCAATGATTAGTTGTGCTAGCAATAGGTCAGACAAGGACACACTACCAGCGGAAACCCTCTCGCCAGGACCGCTTTTGGTTAGCTACCGCTTATAAGGAAATAGCTAACCTAGGTGTATGATGATAGATTTCATTTTAGCTAAACAAAAAATTTTGGTACACAGTCTAGTAGTAAGAAATACGTATAAGGTCTTTGGTTATATCTGATATTTTTTTTGACAGATTGAATTGACGAGAAATAAATCGTTTTTTTTTTTCATTTTGCTGAAAAAGCGACAAACGTCCTTCTCGCAACGCCATAAAGCGGTCACTGTCGAATTGCACTGGATGAAAAGAGAAGCACGATGGAATTTGTACAGTTTTGTTTATAAAATATGATAATATGAATTGCGTAAAAATAATGAATGGTACTTCAAAATATACAACAGTGAAGTTTTGCGTCCTGATATGATACGTTATTGTTGTTAATTGTACAAATGTACGCTGGTCAGTATTACCGGAATTTTTTTTTGAAGATCACGGTAAGAGGTTACTTTGCCATTCAATTGTATCGAGGTTTTTATGCGTAAACTTGTTTCGGCCACAACAAAGTTTTCGGAAATAAGATCAAGATTAACATATCTTTTTTCCGCTGCCACATCTTCAATAGATTTACCAAAAAAATGTTTAAAAGAATGCCTATTTTGAGAATACAGCCCCTTAATAAATGCATATACGTGAGAACGATGCACACAGAACTACTATACTTACTAATATAGTGTTACGAGCTGGGGTTCAGGGATAAATTAATTAATCAGCAGACTCCAATTAATCACTGTTTATTACAAAAACACTTCTTAAACAATTCTATTGCTTCGCACTATTTTCCGCTTTGATTGCTCTGTATCGCTTCTCAATCGAAACTGACTCACGACGAATCCGACCGCTCTTTATATAGCACGGAAGAAGTTTCTGGAACGTTCCATACTGTTCTAGATAATTCGAGAAACTTCCAGAACAATCGACTTTCGAACTCATTGTTCCCGAAGCGACTAGAAACATCCAGAATGTTCGGTTCGAACCTTCTGGAAAATTCCATTCAACTCGAGCTTTCGAGAACATTAGTTCCGCTATTCAATACTAGATGGCGCCACTAGTTACTACCTAGTTCTTCCTCTCGTTACTAGATGGCGTTGGCCTATCTTGTAACATTGCCTCCCTCTTAGACATGCTCGTCCAGAGCATTGTTAGACCCATGATAACGGGCCAACCGATCCACATGAACGACCTTTGATGCACTTCGGGGTCCCTTTTGAATTCGGTAGGTGACGTCATTAATCTTGGTAACTACGCGATATGGTCCATCCCATTTTGCTTGCAATTTAAACGATTGTCCTTTGCTGCGTACCGGGTTATGTAAGCACACCAGAGATCCTTCATCAAAGCCCTTATTGTTCGCCTTCCGATCGTAGCGAATCTTCATCCTCTTAGACATCTGTTGACCAGTCTCTCTGATGTGCTCATAAATCTTTAATGCACCTCTACTACGAATGTGTGGTCCTTTCACAGCCGCATCCCCGCAACTTGTGCATTTGCGGCACCATTCCTTAACGTCCTCTCGACAATGGATCCAGTAAAATCTTTCTCGGATCTTGATCAGAGTCCTCTTAACTCCCATGTGACCCCCTGCACTTCCAGTGTGATAGAGCTGTAGGACCTCAGCCACCTTAACTTTAGGTACGACTATTTGTAGATGACACTGGTCACCGCGAGCATTCACCCACTTCCGGCACAGAACTCCATCCTGGATAACCAAGCTTTCCCACTGTGCCCAATAACTCTTAGTGATAGAACTCAGTGCTGCAACATCACTCCACTGAGGCCTCGGAGCTCCTGATTTCTTCCATTCGAGGATCGGGTTTATGTCTTCGTCATCTTGCTGAGCACTCTGCAAGATTCCCTTCCAATCTTCGCTAAGATCCGTCCTCAACATTCTCACCAATGTCGCCTGCTGAGCCTCTTGCCTGGCACAGGGCTTACTTTGATCGGAACACGACCTACGCGAGAGAGCATCTGCATTACTGTGTAGTGTTCTGTTCCCGTTACATGATTGTGACTCACACACAATTTGTGAGATCGAGTTCCTTGGGGCTCTTTCATCACCAGCCACTAACTGCCACTTACTCCTGGCGTCTACATGGTTTTCCTGCTGCTGGTGACTGACTTCCACAATGGGGACCCCTTCGCTTTGGGCAGCTCAACCGGATGTGGCCTCTCTCTCCACAGCTATAGCACCGGGGTGAAGTCACAACCTGCCTTATGCGGTGAGCTCGATCGTCCCGTCGTACAGCTTCCACCTCCAAAGCGTAGGCTAGGGCGTTCTTAATGTTCTTAAAATGGCCTAGCCTTACGGCAGCCCTAACCTCCAGGTCACGGATCCCATCCGTGAAAGCCTGTACGAGATTCCCGTCGATCAGCACAGGTGAAGACTTGTAAGCCTTCCGGACCAGCTTTTCCACCTCCAGAGCCCACTGCTGTAGGGTTTCACCAACACGTTGCGATCGGTCCTTTAGCTGGGCGCGAAACACATGTTCCAGGTGCGCGTCGCCGTATCTAGCTTCTAATGCTTCCAGAAGCTTTTCGAAAGTAACGTCCTGTCCAAGTGCCTCTAACACAATCAAGGCCTGGTCGCGAAGACCCAAGGTTAGAGCAGTCAAGGCCTGTTCTTTGGTCCACCTATTCGCTTTCATGACGGCCTCGAACTGTATCTTGTAGGCAGACCATGACGAAGAGCCGTCGAATGGTGGAACTTTAAAAGCACCTTGCGAGGGCGCAATTACCGCAGGTGCCACGGCCTCTCTTCCAGATTTGAGCCCACGAACAATTCTCTCCAATTCGGCGATACGGATCTCCTGCTGCTGGACCTGGTCCTTTACCTCTTTCATCTCCTTACCAATGGCTCCGCGGAGGTCCTTAATCACCAAGAGTTGCTCCTCCTGACGGCGAGCTTGCTCTTCCTTGTCACGCTGTAGCTGCTCCTCTAAGCGGCGCGCCTGCTCCTCCTGACGGCGAGCCTGCTCCTCCTTGTCACGCTGTAGCTGCTCCTCTAAGCGGCGCGCCTGCTCCTCCTGACGGCGAGCCTGCTCCTCTTGACGACGGGCCTGCTCCTCCTGACGGCGAGCCTGCTCCTCCTTGTCACGCTGCAGCTGCTCCTCTAAGCGGCGCGCCTGCTCTTGCATGAATGCCATAAGGGCGGCTATGTCAGGCGACGCCGACGATTGAGCTGGTTCCGCTGCAGCCGCGGAGTCTCGATGTCCACTTGATGACGGTGAGGGAGCGTCTCCAAAGCGCCTCTGGTCTACGTCTTGCTGGCGCTGACTCCTGGTGCGCATCCCTTCCGTTTCTTCCTTCGGTAGAACCGGCATAATTTATCCCGCACTTCTGACACCAATTTGTTACGAGCTGGGGTTCAGGGATAAATTAATTAATCAGCAGACTCCAATTAATCACTGTTTATTACAAAAACACTTCTTAAACAATTCTATTGCTTCGCACTATTTTCCGCTTTGATTGCTCTGTATCGCTTCTCAATCGAAACTGACTCACGACGAATCCGACCGCTCTTTATATAGCACGGAAGAAGTTTCTGGAACGTTCCATACTGTTCTAGATAATTCGAGAAACTTCCAGAACAATCGACTTTCGAACTCATTGTTCCCGAAGCGACTAGAAACATCCAGAATGTTCGGTTCGAACCCTCTGGAAAATTCCATTCAACTCGAGCTTTCGAGAATATTAGTTCCGCTATTCAATACTAGATGGCGCCACTAGTTACTACCTAGTTCTTCCTCTCGTTACTAGATGGCGTTGGCCTATCTTGTAACAATAGGTATAAAGTATTACAAGCACTAAATGGTAAATTAATTCACTTGATAAATAGGAACATGGTTCTCACATACTTACAAATATTGCAAACATAGGTAAATTACCAACTCCGCCCCTAAGACGACCCACTGACCAAGGAGTGTTCGATGCTTGACAACATACCTATTTAACAAGGAAAAATACGTGGAGACCTCCACGAATGTACAATTTCTGCCGTAAAGCGAATCTGCCGTAAGCAAATCTGTCGTAAAGTGAATCTGTCCTAAAGCGAACAAGGGCAAAAATTGACAAAACTGGTGTGTCTATTAATAAGTTAATGATTTCCTGTCTAATAACTTCAAGTGCTGCAGTCCATCTAACTTTTCGTTTACCGGATGTGAGTAGGTAGGTTAGGTTAGGTTAGGATGACCGATGCTCGGCCAGTGCTCGAGCGCTGGCTCGGGAGGAGGCACGGCTCCCTGTCGTTTCGGATGACGCAGGTGCTCTCGGAGCATGGTTGCTTCGGGAAGTACCTGTGTCGCATAAACAGGGAGCCGGACGCCCGGTGTCACCACTGCGTCGACTGCCGGGAGGACACGGCGCGGCATACTCTGGCAGAGTGTGCCGCTTGCAAGGAGCCACGCCGTGCCCTCATCTCTGAAGTAGGCAGTGACCTGTCGCTGCCGGCCGTAGTCGAGTCTATGGTCGGCAGCGAGGAGTCCTGGGACGCGGTGGTATCCTTCTGCGAAACAGTCGTCTCGCAGAAGGAGGCTGCGGAGAGGAAGAGGGAGATTTAATCCGCTAACCCAATCCGCAGCAGACGCGCCGGGCGTCGGCAGAGGGCGCACAACGCCCTCTTCCAGCCCCCCTAAATGGGTCCAGAGGTGACGGACTTGGGGACGTCCGTCGCCCCCAACACATCAGGACCCGAGGTGGCGGCGCGTAGTGTTCCACGCGCGCCCCTCTTAGACGTCGCGGGGGAGTCCAACACCTCACTCGTCCCCCAACCCGAGATCGGGGCCCGCGGAGGCGGGCCGGCACTAGCCGGGGGTTGCGGAAGTATCGTAGTTCCCGCGACCTCCGGTGTAGGTGTGAGATGGAACACCGGGGTGGTTTTTAGTCAGTACGAGTAGGAGGACATCCAATGAGGATTTTCCAACCCGAAAAAAAAAAAAAAAAAAAAAAAAAAAAAAAAAAAAAAAAAAAAAGGATGACCGATGCTGGGGTACAAGTTGAAAGCCTCCACGTGGCGCACCCTGGGCAACCTCGGCTCCAACTGCCCACCCACGTTGGGTGGACAGTTGGGGTGGGCGGCTAATTTCAACACAAGAGGAAGGGTCACGGTTCCAATCACAGATCATCCTGGATGGTTTGTGAAGGGAACCAGGCTAGAGATGGGTCAGCAGGTCCATCTCTTGGATGGGCCTGGTGGCTTCTAACGCCTACTTCCCCCTCTGCTTACAGAGGGTAGGAGAGTGGGCGTAGAGTGGGAAGGAAGGAGTAAAGGGACCTCACCCTTTAAAAGGAAAAACAACAAAAATGAATAAAGGCACTTGCGAAAAACGTCCCCAGGTGGGTCCCGACTGCTCAGCGGTCGGGGAGTCCCACCCCGCTTCGGCGGGCTGCCCTCCGTATTCTGGGGTGGGCAACAACTGTCTTCCTTCAATGTCTTCGGACAACAATGACGACCACACGCATGCTCAACGGAAAACGACGATGATTACCTTACACGACGACCAAGATCCACTTGCCGTCACCGACGGAAACAAGAGCCGAGGAGGCTCAGGTCCTGCAGACAATTTGTCCCACCAGGACTCACGCGGTTGCAGCTCCAAAGGTTGGAGGAAGCGTCCGCGCAGCAAAGCCTCGGGGTCGTTGGTTCTCTCCTCGAGTGAGGAGAACCTGTCGGCTCCGAAAGTGTCAACGGGGAGGAGAGGGCGGGGTCGCGCGGTGGCAAGTGGTGCTACCGCTCGGGTGACGGAACGCGACGTGCGGGGTCGCTTCGTGCCTCGGGCCGACACGCCTGTCCCTGCAGAGTGCGTGCACAGTGACCCCGGGCACATGAGTGCGGACCAGAGTGGTGGCTCCACCACGTCCCTGCTGGAGACAAACAAGGCGGAGGTGAATGCCGCAAAGTGGGCTCAGCAACGGGCTGTCGCGGTAGAAGAGGTTAGTGAGTTGGCCCGACAGGCCCGAGAGCGGCGCTCTGCTCGGAAGGCGGATGCATCAGCGGTGGCGCTCAGTCGCCAAGTGTCGGACGGCCTGGATGTCGTCCTGAAGGTTGCCACTAAATCGGGCAACCTGAAGGGCACGTTCACGCGTGCCCTAAAGGACGCGGTGGACAGCATCCAGGAGGCGGTTGAGGTCCTCAGTATTCGCACAACTACGGAGGAGACGGCGAAGTTGTGGGAGGAGAACGGCCGTCTCCGATCCGAGTTGGAGAACCTCAAGCGGCTGTTTGCCGCTCAGAGGGCAGCTGTCGGTCCGCCCGTCACGGCCCCTTCGCTGGCCCCGTCGTTGGCTCAATCTCCAGCCCCGTCGTCGGCCCCTGCACTTGCGGATGCGGAGATCGAGAAGATTGCGCGCATCTGCATAATGCAATGCGGTCCGGTTGGAGGCCATAGAGGCGAGACTACCAGCCGAAACCCTCCGCCCACCGCTCGCTGGGGATAAGCGGAGACAGGAGGGGCCGGCTAAGCCGGCAGTGGCTCAGCAGAGAAGTGCCGGGAAGGGGGCCACAAAGCCCACGGAGGGGCTAAGTAAGCCCGCTGAAGGTAGGGCCGCACCCACTTCCCAGGCAGCGGCTGCGACCGTGCTGACACCACCTGGCCCCCTCACGGAAGCCTGGACGACGGTGGTCAAGAGGGGCCGCCGTCGAAAGAAGAAGACAGCGCCGCAGGCACCCAATGGAGCACCGAAACCGGCACCAAATAAGGCTGCGGGACCGCCTAGGGTCAGAACCCCACGCTCCGCGGCTGTAGTAATTACGCTGCAGCCCGGAGCCGTCGAAAGGGGCGTCTCCTACAAGGCGGTCCTGACAGAGGCGAGGGCCAAAGTCGCGTTCCCCGACCTTGGAACACCGTCCGGCTTCAAAATGAGGCCGGCGATAACGGGGGCGCGGCTGCTCGAGGTGTCGGGTGCCTCAAGCGCCGAAAAGGCGGACATTTTGGCCGCCAAGCTGCGGGAGGTCCTGAACCCGGAGGACGTCCGAGTGTCCAGGCCGATGAAGACGGCTGAGCTACGTGTCGACGGTCTGGATGACTCGACGACCCCAGCTGAGGTCGCAGCGGCCATCGCCCGTGCCGGCGGATGTCCGGCTGAAGACGTGCGGACGGGTGAGATTCGCGCCGACGCTACCGGGCTCGGCATGATTTGGGTGGGGTCCCCGGTGGCGGCGGCGAACAAGGTTGCTAACGGTGGGCGACTGTTGGTGGGGTGGGTTTCAGCACGTGTGAAGCTGCTGCAACCCAGGGCATTGCGGTGCTATCGTTGCCTGGACATTGGGCATATCAGGGCACGATGCACCGCCGAAACAGACCGCAGCGAGCAGTGCTATTGCTGCGGTCAGCCCGGCCACAAAGCGGCCCAGTGCTCCGCGGCGCCAAACTACAGCCTCTGTACAGCTGCAGGGAGGCCCGCTGGGCACAGAGCGGGCGGAAAGGCTTGTGGCGCACCCGCGCAGCAGCAGAAGAGGAGAAGGAGGGCCAAGGTTGCCGGGGGCTCTTTACCCCCTCGTCAGTCTGGCTGCTCTTCGGCCGACTCCCGGCCTAGGAATGGAGAGGAGGGAATGGATTGCGCATAATGGCGCACTACCATTTCCTCCAGGGCAATATCAACCACTGTGCCAGAGCTCAGGATCTCTTGCTCCAGAGCATGGCAGAGTGGTCGATTCACGTGGCTGTGGTCGCCGAGCCGTATTTCGTCCCACCCAGGGATAACTGGGTTGGAGACCTCGACGGTTTGGTGGCCATCATTGGCGGGGCTCTAGTCAGCCCGTCCCGAGGTCACGGCTGGGTGGCCGCCCTCGCGGACGGCGTTGGCATAGTTGGTGCGTATTTTTCGCCCAACAAGAGTCTCGCCGACTTCGAGAGTTTCCTTGTCGAGTTGGGCGCCGTCGTAGGCCAACTCCACCCACGCCCTGTGCTGTTGCTAGGGGATCTCAACGCCAAGTCTTCGGCGTGGGGATCTCCGGTAACCGATGCTAGGGGTGAGGTGCTGGAAGAGTGGGCAGTCACCACTGGCTTGGTCGTCCTAAACCGGGGCTCGGTCGTCCTAAACCGGGGCTCGGTCTACACGTGCGTGCGACAGCGGGGCCGTGTCCATGACTGGCGTGTCGCCGTGGAGGTGAAGACGTTATCGGATCACAGATATATCCGTTTCGACGTCTCCACCCAAACTGCAGGCGGCCGCGATTCGCCGGCCCCGCGGACGGTCGGTCCACGCTGGGCGCGCAAGCGCATCGACAGGGAACTTCTCGAGGAGGCCACCATTGTCCAGGCCTGGATCCGGGAGTCGGCAACAACCGGACCCGTCGACGTCGAACAGGAGGCGCTGTGGTTCCGCGGGGCGATGACGCAAATCAGCGACGCGTCCATGCCCCGGGTCCACGCACAGTCAGCGAGGCGCCAGGTGTACTGGTGGTCCGCCGAGATCGCACAGTTGCGTGTCGCGTGCGTAGCGGCCAGACGCCAGTACAACCGATACCGGAGGAGACGTAGTCGGGTCCCTGACGAAGAAGCCGTGCTGTATGAGGTGTACCGCGCGGCGACGAAGACTCTGCGGCTGGCCATCGGCGAGGCGAAGAAGCGAGCCAGGGAGGAGATGTTGGAGACTCTAGACGGGGATCCTTGGCGGCGTCCTTATCGAGCGGTTCGAGGGAAACTTCGAGCCGCCGCGCCTCCAGTTACGGAGAGTCTCCAACCCGAGCTGCTGGAGCAGGTAGTCGCAGCCCTCTTCCCGGCGAGAGTGGAGCATATTCCGCCGCCGATGGCTTTGCCCACGGCTTTTCCCTCTCTGTGGAAATCTGGTCGTCTGGTCCTGCTCAGGAAGGCGGGGCGCTCTGCGGACTCGCAGTCCGCGTACCGGCCCATAGTGCTGCTAGACGAGGTGGGTATGCTGTTCGAGTGGATAATCGCTGCCCGCCTCGTCAGCCACTTGTACAGAAAGGGGCCGGACCTGGACGAAAGCCAGTTCGGCTTTCGGCATGGGCGCTCCACCATCCACGCGATATCGCAGGTGAGACTCCTGGCGGAGGAAGCGGTGTCCCGGGGTGGGGTGATGTTGGCGGTGTCCTTGGACATTTCCAACGCCTTCAACACCCTGCAATATTTATTTCCAGTCCTACTCTGGAACTAGCTGTCTGTAGTGTTTCAATCATGAGTTCCAATTGTGTGCTTGACTCGGATAGTATTACTATGTCATCGGCGAATCTCAAATGACTCAGGTAGGCTCCATGTATATATATTCCCAGCTTACCCCAGTTTAGCTTATGGATGATGGCTTCTAGAATTGCAATAAATATTTTTCGGGATAGTGGGCACCCTGTCTCACACCTCTCTTTATCGGGAAGCTTGGGACCAGTGTTTCTAGTTTTATTTTGCCTTTGTTATTGCTGAATATGCTCCTGATGACATTAATGTACTCTTCGTTTACTCCGTTTTTTCAAGCTCTGCCAAACACTATCGTGAGTTACCGTGTCGAACGCCTTTTGGTAATCAATGAAAGCCAGGTACAGTGGTCTTCGTTGTTCTCGGTACTTTTCAATGATTAACTCTATTGTGTGTATGTGGTCCACTGTAGAGAAGCCCTTTCTGAAGCCTGCCTGCTCTACAGGTTGATTAGCTTCAATCGCAGGGCTAATTCTCGAGTTTATTATGGTGGAAAACAGCTTATATAAACTCGGTAGTAGACTTATAGGTATATAGTTACCTATATCTTTTGGATCACCCTTCTTGTATATTAAAATTATATTGGATTCAGACCATTGTGTCGGTGTTTCAGAGGTTCGTAGTATTAGATTGAATAAATAAGCGAGTGGTGCAGCTAGTATATGGTGTGCTGTCTTTATAGCTTCATTTGTAATGTTGTCTGATTCGGGGGACTTTTCAGTTTTTAGCCCTTTGATTGCTTCTATAGTTTCAGTATAACTTATTATTTCGACAGTCTCTTCGCCATCTTGACCTGTGGAATTTGCTGGTGCATTCTCGGCTGTGTTCATATTGATGCTTAGATTGGAATTGGTGTCTGGATTTTTTCACTGTATATGTTTCTATAAAAGTCTGTTGCTGCAGTAATTATATCCTTTCTTGTGTTCAGGTCTTTATCGGACTTCCTCAATCCTTCTATCCAAGTTTTATTGGCTCTGAGTTCTTTGTAGGCCTTCTTCGTGCTGCCGACGAGGTTTAAATGTTTTTCAATAATATCCTGTCTGTGTTTTGCATAGTCATTTCTTATATATTTATTAACCAACTTGTACAGTGCAGCCAGTTGATAATAAGAGGCATTATTTAACTACGAAGCAAATATTTTACTGAGTCTACCCAACATACAAACCCCAACGGCATCTCTACTGAAAAGAATGCATGACACGACCATTGAGTGCGTTCAGGCTATTAAGAATCTGCAGTACGACACTTCTATTTGGGACCCCTTAGTAGTTCACATATTATTGCAAAAGCTGGACGCAGACACACGCCAGTCATTCAATGAATCCATGAAAAATCCAAGGGAAATGCCACCACTAAACGAGTTCCTGAATTTCATTGAAACCAAGTTCATGTCAATGGAATCGGGTACAAACCCGAACCGCCCACGAAACTTTAATAGTCAACAGTTAAGCTTTCAACCGAAAACAGTTCATAATGCAACATACAGCAAGCATAAGGTGCAGCAACAGCCCATTCAAGGGGGAACTAAGAACATGCCGAGAACATTCCATAACAAGCAAACATTTCATAATTCCTTTATAACTTGTCCGAAATGTAACAAACAACACGGGCTCTACAATTGCAGAGAATTTTTATGTATGTCACCAGAAGAAAGGTTAAAGACCGCTAACAATACATGTATGTCTAAATTGCCTATTTAGTCATAACAGCGAAAAATGTTCGTCGGAATAAAAGTGCAAGCACTGCGATGAGCCGCATAGCAGCATTTTGCATGAGGCGATTGGAATTGCAAAATCGAGAACCGGCAGGGCTAATGTACGTCAACAATTGAACACGCATTTAGCACATGACAACTCAAATGAGGTACTGCTAGCCACGGCCCAGGTCAAAACAATAGCCTATAACGGCACTACGATCATTTTACGCGCTTTATTAGACCAGGGCTCTCAGGTTAGCCTAATTACAGAAAATGCTGCACATAGATGGCAATTAAAACGAGACAAGATGAGCGCGGTGGTGTCAGGTGTTGGTGCTTCAGCCACCACCAAGTGTAAAGGAGTGTGATGCGTATAACCTCTAGAAGATTACTAGTAAAATCACACGCGATTGAACCTAAATTATTAGAGTAATCTAGGCTATAATTGCTGATTCAGCAGTCCTAAATTGAAGGAGAAAAGTATGCAGATGAGACGAAAGGCGATGGATAAAGTTCAATTTACTAATTATGCCACATACCTTTGAAACAGCGATTCCCATGCAGATGCCACGTTCGAGAAGTTCAGCTCACAGACTAGGTACACTATGCTGGCCAGCGGTACACAACACAGTAGGTCTAGGTAATACAGATAACACTTTCCATGTAGGTTCAATTAAGAGCTTTGGGCGAGAGGGTGACTTAGTGCGCGCACCTCCGCCCTGGTTGGTAAGAGACTGGCCACCATCGCCCGCGGCCATTGGTGGCTGCGACGTAACGACCGTAGCGGCACGGCGGCGCGTAATATCACCAAAACAACGATAGGTGACACTTATTTAATAAACTGGAACTAGTATACCAATGCCTCTCGATGCCCTATGGTGATGTAATAAAATATGAACTATAAATTAGGAAGCGTAACCATTTTCCCCGGCTTGAAAGTTCCCACTTTCGAAACACAAAGGAAAAGTAATATAAGTTGCAGATCATCACAACTCTACCAAAGGTTATGAGAACTCTAAAGTTGCGACTCTCTGTTATAAATAAGAATATTCAATTAACTATCCTACGCGGTAATTAAATCTAATACTGCACATTGGTGCACGGTAAAATTTATTATTAATGTAACGAAACTTATTGCGTTGGCAAAGGGCACAACTTTACTACCGGGCGACTCTGAAGGATCCCGCTTTTAGTTTTTACCGATGCGACTCTACAAACTCCGTTTTTATCTGGTAATATTTCTGTGATTACTCCTAACGGCCAATGCAGCGGCATCACATTGTCCGGCATGGAGACGACAACCATACCGACCCGTACTGGATTGGCAGTGGTGTTCCATTTCTGTTTGGATTGTAGGGTGTGCAGGTACTCTTGGCGCCACCGCTTCCAAAAAGACTGGACCATTTGGTCTGTTAATTCATAACGCGAAATAAGATGTAACCGCGTTTCATTGACTTCGCGGGCGGGGAGCAATAATAGAGGTTTCGTATGCAAGAAGTGATCTGACGAAAGATTCTCATGAACCTTAGCGATACGATTGGCTACGAAGGTGTGCCATCGATGCGGTGCGGAATGAATCCAACTCAAGGTTACAGTTGAATCCGAGAAAGCTACGACTGCCTCAATGGCGTGCCGAGCTGCGAAAAGATTATATACTCGCTTTATCACAGTTGATAAGAGGAGTGCGGCGCATAACTTGAGACGAGCTAGCGAAACTACTTTCAGTGGCGCGACTTTAGATTTCGCACACACCAGCGAAACGACGATACTACCGTCGGGTCTGACAACGTGGGCGTAAACCGAACCACCGTAAGCTTTCTCACTAGCGTAGGCGAAACCGACGAGGGAGAGCCTACAGCGTTCTACGACGCCGACATGTCGCAAAAATCTCAGTTCAGAGATAATTGGCAATTCAGCTTGAAATTGTTCCCACAGACGAACAATGCGAGGTGGTGGGACGTCATCCCATCCAAGTTTGACAAGCCAAAGCTCTTTGATAAGAAGCTTGGCGTATAAAATTATCGGTGCCACGAGGCCTAAAACGTCGAAAAGACGTGCAATGGAAGAAAGAATATTCCGTTTCGTGCAAGGGCGAACATTAGGGTTAACCTGGAATACGAAACAATCCTCATTAAACCAATATAAGATACGTTGAAGCGAACGATCTTGTGGGCGTATACCTATAGGTAGGTACATAGATTTAACATCTGCGGAAATAGCGACACTAAAAAGCCTAAAATTAAACAAGATGTTAAAAAGGTCAGCCTGAAGGACTGGACCTGCGGACAGGATATCATTGAGCGAGGTACCGTTATCTGTACTTGCACTAGTATCTAGGACCACGCGTAGCTTAGTGGTCACTTTATCCTCTCGAATAACAGCATGGTGAGGAATATAGTAGTCCATTTCTCGCTCCTTACAATTTCGTTTGGGCAACCCACATTCAGGTGAAATATTTTGCACCAAAGAAATATAATTGTTCTGTAGATAATCCCGTATGACGTCATCATAAAGAAGTTTGACGTTAGGAAGCGATTTAAGTTTACGTTCGAGGCTATGGAATCTCTTGCGAGCTATATCAAAGGAATTTCCTAACGCTGACGCGTCTGTTTTCAGTGGTAAAGCTGCAACATACTTGCCATTTGGAGCGCGGGTAATTGTGCTACAATAAAACTCTTCACAGTGTTTATCATCCACACTCCCAACGGACGAAGCAGTAACATCTTCAATCTCCCAAAACTTACGAAGATCGAAGTTATCGAAAGAACTCGCAAAGAAAGACAGAGTGTTAGTTGAAGGTTCGATAATAGGTGCTTCTCCTAGAAGTATGTAGCCGAGCATAGTCTCCAATGCATCGGGGCAACCGGGTGCGCTGGTCACGGGGCCGGGTCGCAATAACTTAGCGAACAACGTGACTCCAAGTAACATGTCAATATTACCTGGCACACCCCAGCCGTCATCAGCGAGAAGTTTAGGATCAATATGCTTCAATTCGGCAGTATCTATAGCACCCAGAGGAAGCTGCCCGGTTATCTGATCCAAGACTAGAGCGTCAATTCTATACCTAGGCTGCGAGCAAAACCGTGAGCTGCACGTAAGATTCACCGAGCCGCGAACGGGCTGCGATGTGCCACCAATACCACGAACGGTAGTTATTGAGTCCGTATGTATAGTTAGACCGAGCATACGGCAGCAACGCGATGTCATATAATTATTTTTTTTTTATTTTATTTATTCATTCAAAATTTGTTTACACTATTACATTCATACATTCTGCCAAACTGTAAAACAGTTTGTCGGCAGTTTCTCTCGTGTCACAATATATTACAAATTATATACTTAAACATCAACTTAAATATTTATGCTAAGTAGGTAAACTAAATTAAACAATTGATAAAAAATCCACCGGGTCAGACAATCCCGCATTCCACACCCATGATCAATTTCCATTGTCCATGGTTGCAAAATGCTAGTCTTGTTACAAAGCATGGCTATGGACAGAGTGACAGATAATGTTTTTTTAGAATTTTCTTGAGTTGGTTTTTCGATTTAATACACGACACCAACTTTGAGGGTAGTTACAAATATTTTGCAAGGATTCACTTTTTAACAAATGTTTTTCTATTACAGAATCTACCCCCATTTTAGACCTACCAAGCCATTTATTTATATTATTCCAAATCTTTCTGACATCCCCTTTACAATTATTTATAATTTCATGCCTACTTTTGTTTTTGCCCATATTTATAAGTTTCTGAGTTTTATTTCTGCATCTAGTGTACTGCAACCGTTTATTATTGTTTTTCGGATCGCTTTTCCACTGTTTAAATAAATAATCTTTTTCTTCAATAAGTATACGCAGCTTTTCAGTAACCCACGGCTGCGTTTTGCGTTTGGGGCTCACCGTGTTTTCTATTTTAGAACTGTTATAAATATCGCCAAAAATCGCGGACATTTGAAGGTACAACTCGTTTGGCTCTTGTATCTGTAACAACGCTGACCAATCTATGCTATTAAGTTTATCTGTGACTGCTTTGTTATCGTATTTTATTTTACATATTCCCGTTACTTCTATTACCTTGTCAATGACAGCTGAGACGCCCGTTACATAGTGGTCGGCTACCCGGCTGGTGAGTGTGTATGCGTGTACGTCACTCGCCCCGCCACTAACATTTCGCATGAAGACGTGGTCCATGCATGACACCACTCGCCTTTGACTGACAATTGCCTCGCGCGTTATGTCTTGGATGCCACACTGAAGTCCTAACTCTGCTAACGTATTCAAATAGAAGTTTGCTGAAGAATCCAGTTCATTCTCCAACAAGTTAATGTTGCAATCACCAACTATTATTATGTCAGTGCTCATGGGTTGTTCCCTAATAAGGTTTTCTAAATCTTTAGTAAAGGTGCGTTTGTTTGTGTGTGGTGGCCTGTAGATTACCAATAGATAAGCGTTATAAACATTCTTAGCCAGGTGACCGTGCATCAACTCAAATGTCGTGGTATTACAGAATTGTAGTGGACTAAACTGAAGACTATTTTTCACATAAACAAGAATGCCTCCTCCTCGTTTTTTTTCCCTGGTTTGCGAAAACATATTGTAACCATCAATTGCGTACATGGAGACTTCATCCTGTCTAATATTAATTTCTGTGAGACACAACACATCCAGCCCATCGATAACGCTTTGCAAAAGTACCGTCAACTGATTAAAATGTTTTCTAATAGAACAGATGTTGACATGCTTAATCTGTATTTTAGTTTCACTCGTTATTACAAAATTCGACCATTCTTTAATATTTGTAAATCTCATATATTCTATATCCTGCAGTTGTGATTGTGAATCGAAGATTACCGCCATGATGTGATTCAATACTTAACACACTATTTTTATTTATGCATTAGCATTACTTGGATTATATTTTTTATGTAGGTACGTATGTTTCGATGTCGTCTTCACTGCGAATATGGTATATCTTTTTTTCATTGTCGTTCTTTTTTATTAGTATTTTAGCATCCTGGATCCATATATATTTATAGGTTTCTTTAAGTTTAGTCTTCGTTGCCCAAAATAGTTGCCTGTTCTGCCTAGTGATATGTTCATTTATGAAGATACGTGATGAATCGTTGTTGTGAAATATCATGTGATTTGTGAGCGTAGATTTACGACTTTTAAGCCATTCCGCTCGCGCCGCTTTTGTACGCATCGTCACAACAATAGGCCGGCTTTCTTTTTTTTCGGATCCTACCCTCCATGCATTTTCAATTTCGGTTTTATCCAAATTCAAAATTTCGGCACATTTCTTTACCACTTCAACGGTTTTTTCTCCTTCTTTTACCTTCAAATTCATAATTTCAATATTTTTAGCCAATTCTTTTTGTTCTATATATCCAATACGTTCTTCCAACGCTTTATTGCACTTATCTAAATTGATGTTTCGTTGTATCAGATCCTTGTATCGGTTTTCCATTGTCCTGTTCTTTTCTATGGTTTCCTTTTTGAATGACTCTATTTCATCATGCTTGGCGCTTAGGAACTGCAGTGTCTTGTCGAACTCGATGTTGGATTTTTTTAGGTGTCCAATCTCAGACTTAATAGCCGACACATCCTTCTGCAGCAGTAAAAAGCGCGAGTCCTGGTCTTCCTTTATAGAATTCAACAGAGAATTCATTGCTTTGACCTCCTTTTGAAGAGCTGTGAGAGTTACGTGCAGGCTACTAGGGGAACAGCATGCGGTTTTGTGTCGTCTAGGTTCTTGAGAGATAGAAGAATCACTATCTGAATCTTCATTGCGTTTCTTCTTACCCTGTCGAGTACCGAACCAATTCGATTTAGCCGTTTGTTTGGCAGTGGACTTGTCAGAAGAGTGAGGTTCTTCAGCTTCCACGGGTTTAGTTGGAGTTCGTTGCGCCTTCGGCATTATTGGTCCTTAATTCGAATCGGCCAAAAATCTCTCAATCCAATAATCACACACTTAGCACGTAGGTATATTTATTAAAATCGGTAATTCAGTACACAGCACAAGGGACACGTCTGCTCACTTGCGCGGTCAACGAGAGATGTTTCAATTCTTTTGCGACCCAGGGTCCAAAAGACATCTAACCACCTCGCCCTTACCCTTGCTACCCGCCACTAACACCTTGGCAGTAGCCAGAACTTCGGTACTACGTGTGGCCTGGATTTGAGCAGAAGAATGCGTACACAACGCCACACGATCAGAAGTAGCTGGGTCGGCCGCAGAAACGGAGGCTGGGTCGCTAGCGGGCGCCAGCGCAGGGGCTTGCGTCGATTGCTCAAAATGCAATAAGGAATGATGCTTACCGTTGCATTTCCTACATGTTGACTTAGATAGGCACTTAGAGACGGTATGTTGGCTACTTAGGCAGTTAACGCATCTGTGATTGTCTTTTACAAACTTAAATCTATTATCCGCGCTCAACTTTTGAAACGCTTTGCACGTATACAAGTTTTTATGCGGGGATTGACAGAGTGAACATTTAGATTCAGTAGCCACAAACACCTGCGATATATTAGATGAGGTGCTGGGTCTACCTGCGGGGGCGGGCTTAGTTGCCGCAGAAGAGATACGATGTAAGATTTTTACTTGTTCACGAACAAACTTTACGAAATAATCATAATCCAACTCTTGTTGATTACGAAGCGACATTTCAAAATGTTTTGCTGTATCTGAGTCTATTAACTTAAGACCCCAATGAATAAATATAAAATCATCCAAGTTATGTATTTTTAATTGTTTGAGTCCAGCAACCGTAGAAGTTAATTTATCGAAACCTTGTTCAATATTAGCGGGTGTCGTTCCGAACGACTTCAATGAGAACAGTTGATTTAGATAATTAGTGGCGAGCGCGCGAGTATCCAGGTACTTTGCGATAAGCGCATCCCAGACCACGCGGTAATTATCGCCAGAAGGTACAATACCTACTGCCACACTCCTAGCCTTTCCCCTTAGACAACTCAACAGATAATGAATGCGATCAGAATCTGATAAATCTGCGTTCGTATGTATAATACGTTTGAAAGTCTCATAAAAGAACGGCAAGCTCTGAATATCACCGTCAAAGGCAGGCAGCTCAATTTTAGGTACCTTTATATGATGAGCACTAGGGCTCGCTATCGGGCTAGGTTCCTTGGAAACAGTTGATTCAGTTAATGAAGCTAAAGTAATTTTTATCTCGCCGACCAACTCATCAAATGAATGTAAGGCACTATAGCTTACTTCGCACTTTGGATCCAATGTCAATTTTAACATATTTATCTCGTCCATTATCTCATTGAATTCGCTACGTTGGCCATCAATTTGTTTAGCCTGAGCAATAAAAGAATTACGTAATCTTTCTGTTGTTAAAGATTCTGTTGAATCCAAAATCCTTTGAACCCGCGCGAAATACGAGTCGCGTTTACTTTCCAACAATCTAAGTTTAACCTTGTCCGTCATAGTGAACAGAAGTTAAAATATGGAAACAAAAAAAAACAAAAAAAAAATATCTTTTACGGAACCCGCGTAAGTGAAATTAGTGATCCAATCAAACTGATAACTCAACGAAAGATTTTACAACTTATGTAAACAATAGTACGGAACGATCCGTACACGCGAACCCTAACAATAATAAATTGTAAGGTGAAAAAAATATAAAGCGTACAAAGTTTGAATAACGTACAAAGTTTGAACCGCGTAAATTAAGTTAACGACAATTTGAGAGTTTATAAAATAACTTTATTTAACTGACAGAGTGACAGTAAAGATAATAACGTCTTAATCCTAAAGATACAAGGTTCTTATAGCTAAATTATGCTAAGATGGCAATTGTAGCGTGACGACAATGTCCTACATTATAATTACTTACTCACTAGATTTGGATGAAACTGTACTGCTGACAAAGCTAATTGTAGTAGGGCTACCACACTTAACTCCTCCCTCCATAAGAGAGAAATTATCTAAGGGCAACTGTGTAGTCCTTAGAGAATTTATTTTACAAATTTTATATAAGTTCCAACTATATATTATAAGACCTACAGCAGACACTATGATTATGACATAAGTACTTAGGGTCCATACACTGATATTGTCAGTTGTTACACGTATATATGACTCGAAATCACTGACACTTTCACTGTATTTTGCACGGTTCACTAAGTCCTTGATGTCACCTTAGTCCACCCCTCGAAGATCCATCTGCTTAGCTGCCAGCGGCCAGCCAGCTGTTGGTAATCCGTGAAATTATGTTTAAGTAACATAAGTGGCTCGACGCATGTTTCCTCTGTGTACTGAAGTACGTCGTCTTCGGAGCAAAGGTATGTGAGGTCATCAATTGCCTCGCAGCTGTTGACTACGGGTCTGTATTTCGACTTTTTCACCAGGAGGTAAGGATATTTGGGAATAATGACAAAGGGTTTTTTTGTGGTTGGGTTAAGAATTGCAACAGGGATAACTTTATAATAGATATATGTGTTACTGTCTACTAGTGGAATTTCTAATATAAAAACTATTTTACTACTATCTATAAACCCCTTAATTTGTATGCTTCTTTCTAACTCAACTACGTTATGAAGATCTAATGGATGAACTAAACTATGATGCGTTTTGATCCTAGTCATTGTTGACGGAACTTGTACGATCTGATTCATTGTTATTGAAATACGAAACGCTACACACACCAAGAAACTAATTACTTAGTGGCACAGTTTAATACAAAATTTTTATCGTAATAAACTGGAATTAAACAATTATGGCTACCTAATAGTTTTATCACGAGATTGGTATCGTAATAAAATGTACTAAAGTTGTTATATCTATCTATTTATTTTATCACGAAAGTTCTATCGTAATAAAACATGTATGTTACCCAGGTATTGTCCGACCCCCAATAACACAAACACATATACCTAATCAAGGAGGAAAACGTAAAGGAAAACAGAAAGGATAGTGAAAAAGTTCTACTCACAGTCCCGAAGTTACTCCCGTCTCCTCCTTGGGTTATTATCACCACACTCAGCGTCAGCCTCTCGATGAAGTTGCTCAATAAATTTGTTTGTTCGGCGATCTCTGTTAAACTGTTGGAACAGACGTCACAGCAGCTTGTAGAGTTTTATATTATACTGAGTGACTACAGAGATCCTACCGGCTGCGCCAATTAAGTTAACGACAATTTGAGAGTTTATAAAATAACTTTATTTAACTGACAGAGTGACAGTAAAGATAATAACGTCTTAATCCTAAAGATACAAGGTTCTTATAGCTAAATTATGCTAAGATGGCAATTGTAGCGTGACGACAATGTCCTACATTATAATTACTTACTCACTAGATTTGGATGAAACTGTACTGCTGACAAAGCTAATTGTAGTAGGGCTACCACACTTAACTACAAGTAACAAAGTCTAATACAAATAAAATAGTAAGCACGCGAAATACCTTATGAACGTACCCATCTACCTATATTTATGATTAGCTTAGAGATACCTACAACCCGATAATTAACATTTATGTCGGATGCGAAGCGATATTTTTTTTCCTTGTAGTATTCTATTTATATGAGATTAACTTACTCAATACATAGAATATGTACAGATTCTTAACCAACAATAAGTTAAGTGTGAAACTTAGAAACAAGTATGGTACTTATTTCCGTAAGCGATGCGATTGTGTTCGTAACGAAATACCTTCGTAAAACACAATAAAATTCCTAACAAGTAAATACGCAGATGACCGTTCGAAGTAAATTATCTAGTAAGTACTACGCTTACAAGTTAGGTGCGGGGGTGATATGTATAAAAATACGGCTGTTTCTTATGAGGAGAACTAAACGCGTAAAGTTTATACAAATCTGTTATTTTACCTGAAGGTTCCTATCAAAAGATCAAGTTACCTTACAAAATAAAATAACAAACGACGCAATGATAATCTGGTTAATTGCAATAATTAATCAAATGCGGTTGAGTCTAGAATTATAAAAAATACCTACTCGTGCAATACGAGTATAGTAGGCATTTACTTAACGAACCAACAGTAGTAGTGTATCGTAAAATAATCAATGTCATTCATTCTGCAAATCTCGATTAGAAAAATATGTAAAAGTTTCCAATGCGTAAATAAAAATTAACCGTACGATAACAAGAACTGGAATATTCCACAGTCACGTAGGCCAACTTGAACGAATGTTTTAACAGACTACCCACAATTTTCAAAAACGAACAAAAAAATATGTAATTACGCCGAAAATTAACTGATTTATTAAATAAACTTATTTAGCGATATGAATCAACGTTGATATTCAATTAAATGTATTTTTCGTAGTTTCAATTAGTGAAATTAAAGATTTACGTTAACAATTAATTTGCCGGTAGAAAGTACTACACGCAAGGCAGCCGCCTTATTCCCAACACAATAGAGGCGAGAATTGTGTGATGATCTGCAATTAATATGGAAATTTCCCAAACTTTTTGCTTAAATTTAGACTTTTAGGACTTAAAATTAGGCTGTAAATAGGCCCAAATTTAATTTATCCAGTTCGAAGGACCAAAATGGTGCGTATAACCTCTAGAAGATTACTAGTAAAAACACACGCGATTGAACCTAAATTATTAGAGTAATCTAGGCTATAATTGCTGATTCAGCAGTGCTAAATTGAAGGAGAAAAGTATGCAGATGAGACGAAAGGCAATGGATAAAGTTCAATTTACTAATTATGCCACATACCTTTGAAACAGCGATTCCCATGCAGATGCAGATGCCACGTTCGAGAAGTTCAGCTCACAGACTAGGTACACTATGCTGGCCAGCGTTACATAACACAGTAGGTCTAGGTAATACAGATAACACTTTCCATGTAGGTTCAATTAAGAGTTTTGGGCGAGAGGGTGACTTAGTGCGCGCACCTCCGCCCTGGTTGGTAAGAGACTGGCCACCATCGCCCGCGGCCATTGGTGGCTGCGACGTAACGACCGTAGCGGCACGGCGGCGCGGAATATCACCAAAACAACGATAGGTGACACTTATTTAATAAACTGGAACTAGTATACCAATGCCTCTCGATGCCCTATGGTGATGTAATAAAATATGAACTTTAAATTAGGAAGCGTAACCAGAGTGCTCCATCTTAAATGCCAAGCGATATACAATGACTTCAACATTAACATTAATGCACTTATTATGAAGGCAATAACAAACAAACTGCCAAGTAAAACAGTAAATAAAGGTAGTTCTGAACATATACAACATCTACATCTCGCTGATCCTGATTTTAACATATCTCAGGATATAGATTTACTATTAGGAGCCGATGTATATTCCGAAATATTGTTAGAGGGATTAATAAAAACAAACACGTCATCCATCATAGCACAACAAACACAATTAGGATGGGTAGTATGTGGTAATTACAAAACATTCAATTGCCATGTAATTGTCAACAACATTCAGGATCTTGCCCAATTCTGGGAACAGGAGTCCTTGCAAGAAAACAAAGAAGATGTGGACCCTAACAACAAGTGCGAACAGCTGTACAAAGAAACAACAACACAACTTCCTGATGGGCGATACCAAGTTCGTCTCCCCCTCAAGGACAATTTTATTGAACACTTAGAAACATCGAAACCACAGGCCGTCGCTCAATTTCAACAACTTGAGCGAAAGATGGCAAAAATCATGCGTTTGCAAAAGATTATAAAGCTTTTATGGAAGAATATGAAGAAATGGGTCACATGGAGCAAGTCGAAAGCAACACTAGGAACAAAAACACCACACCCGCACCACGGGGTTGTGCGGCCAGGTGCTATCACAACGAAACTTAGAGTTGTGTTCAACGCGTCGGCAAAAACCAGCTCAAAACACAGTCTTAATGACTTAATGGAGGCGGGACCGATTCTACAAAAAGATATCCTTAGCATCTTGCTGAAATGGAGACAATACAAATACGTCTTAACATCAGACATTGAGAAAATGTACCGATTTATAATGGTACATCCAGAACATCAACACTTACAGAAAATAGTGTGGAGGAACTGTCCACGGCAACTGCTAAGAGAATATCAACTACGTACTGTCACCTATGGTACTAAGGCCGCTCCGTTATTAGCACTTCGAACACTTCAATGGGCAAAGGTGACAAGTACCCGGAAGCTAAAAACATCTTACTCAACCAATTTTTTGTAGATGATGCATTATTTGGAAATGATACCATGGACGAGGCCCGAGATACAAGAGACCAACTTACACAGCTATTGAAAGAAGGAGGCTTCAATCTCAGAAAGTGGTCGAGTAATGAATATCAACTGCTAGAATATCTGCCAGAACATATGATTAGCCACTGGGCTAATGATGATGATGATTATGATGTAAATGCTTTGGAAGCTGATGCCTCTGTGAAGCTTAAACTGACTGCAGTTTAAGCTTCACAGAGGCATCAGCTTCCAAAGCATTAGGCTTGGCATGGGATCCGAAACAAGGAGAATTTATATTTTCACCTACATTAAAAAACAAAAACAACATTGGCATTAACAAGAACTCGCCAACACGCGAAATCATAAGCGACATATCAACAATTTTTGATCCTTTGGGGTTGCTATCCCCAATAACAATCAAGGCAAAAAAATTATTCCAAATCCAATTCCAAAATCTGGAAGTAGAAAATCGAATGGGATGATATTGTTCCGGATGAAATAGAAAAGGAGTGGAGAACACTAAAAACTGAGTTAACAAATATGCAACCTTTCAAAATTAACCGAAGGCTAAGATTAGAAGCA
The DNA here is from genome assembly GCA_964057195.1 of Orthosia cruda. Classification (NCBI taxonomy): domain Eukaryota; kingdom Metazoa; phylum Arthropoda; class Insecta; order Lepidoptera; family Noctuidae; genus Orthosia; species Orthosia cruda. Next base: position 163,802 of record OZ059827.1, on the reverse strand, counting down.
AACAAGGATTGGGAATTACACGCATTCTGTGACGCATCGGAAAAAGCGTTCTCGTGCGTAGTGTACAGCAAAGTTACAGAGGGAAAAGGGTCAAGAAAATAAAACATTGCCTCGACAAACCTAACATTAAAGTGACAGCATGGACGGACTCAATGATCGTGCTTGGCTGGCTGAATGGCGATGTCCCGCGATGGAAGGCCTATGTCGGACACAGAGTTCAGGAGATAACATCAGTAGTGCCCGCAGGGAATTGGAAGCACGTAAGATCGGAGCAAAACCCGGCCGACTGCGCGTCACGTGGACTATTACCTTCTCAGTTACAAAAGTTTCCTCTGTGGTTTGATGGATCCGAATGGCTTAACAGTGAAAACATCCCTGAAACATATGCCACGATTAAGACACCAGAAATTGAAGTTAAAAAGGTGCATGCAGTTACGTCAAGAACTACTGAAAACGTGAACATTGTAACAGAACTCCTTAACAAGAACAGCTGTATTATGACTATAATACGTATCGTAGCTTGGGTATCACGTTTCATAACAAACACGTCACAAAACAATCGTCACAGGGAAGACGCAGCTATGAATCATACAAACATGAATGACCCGCCCGCGTCAAAACAATGTAATTTAACACTTGGTGATATTCGATGCGCCACTAACATAATTATAAAACATGTACAAAATGAACATTACGGACAAGAAATCCAAGATTTGCAAACAAAAGGAAGGCTAAGCAATTTTTACAGATTTGATTACAGAATTCAAACTTACCTGAAGAAACAAAACACCCTGTTATCATCCCAAAAAAACAGCAAGCTGGCACATCTTCTGATTGCCCGTGCGCATGTAATAACACTACGTGGTGGAGCGAGACTAACTATGGCTACATTGAGACAAAAATATTGGATAACAGGAGGAAATAACACGGTTAAAAAATACCTGCAAGACTGTGTAAAATGTTGTCGCTTCAAACAATCGAATCAATACCAATTAATGGCCGACCTACCCAGCGAGAGGATAACGCAATCACCACCATTCTATCACACAGGGGTGGACTTCACAGGATTTGTTAGTGTTAAACTAAACAAGGGTCGAGGCGTCAGAACGAGTAAAGGTTATGTCGTTGTATTCGTATGCATGGCAACAAAGGCGGTGCATTTGGAACTTGCAGCAGATCTAACATCACAAACATTTATACTGGCTCTCAACCGCATGATTGGACGACGAGGCTGTCCGAAACATATTTACTCCGACAACGGAACAAACTTTGTTGGAGCCGAAAGGGAGTTAGCCAAACAACTACACATCTCACAAACATTTAACAACGACACTTTATTGAAAAGGAACACCGAGATGGTGATAGAGTGGCATTTCAACGCCCCAAGCTAGCCGACTGCGGGAGGACTTTGGGAGGCTGCAGTTAAGTCTATGAAATATCACCTAAAGCGTGTCCTAGGAGAGCAAAAGTTGACAAACGAAGAGTTTTTAACACTGCTTACTCAAATCGCCTGTATGAACTCAAGACCAATTTGCCCTTTAACGGAGGACGTGGACGATATTGATTATCTTACTCCAGCACATTTTTTAATTGGCCGACCAGTAACATTCTTACCATCGGAACATTTCGAAAAGCAAAACATCAACATTCGACATTAGTGGCAGTTACTAAACAAAATGAAACAAGGGTTTTGGACCAGGTGGTCGTCAGAATACCTGCAACAACTTCAAGTTCGTAGTAAATGGCTGAACATTTTTGGGGGCCGAGTCACCCACGTCCGTAGGAGAGTAAATGATAAATGATAATGATAAATGATTTTATTTCTGTAAGTTGGTTTATACAAACACTTTTACATGTCGAACATATTTTTTAAAACTAGATGAGGTCGGCGTTTCCTATCTGACTACTCTGAGAAGAAAGGCCGAAACAAACTCAGAGGTCACAGTCTCTTTTAAAGTCCAGACAAAATATTGGTTACATCATGTGAAGACCATGTTGACTGATGTCTGAAATGGTCTTTAGAGGAAAGAACCAGCCAGATTGAGTGGACCTGTCCAGTCAGTGCACGCATTTGTCAATAACCGAGCAGCTCAACTCAGAATTTAAGGAGGTCAACGATTCGACGAACAATACCAAAGAAAGGACATTCGGGTAGGCCGCATAAACTACTCAAACTGCCAGACCATGATTAAAAACTAAGATAAATTTAAATTAAAATAAAAAAGAATGATCCACATAGTCTTCACACTCACAATAATTAATATAAAATAATAAAATACTTTAAAAAGTAAATATTCTTGTCATTGCAAGAAAACCAAAAAAACAACAACAAAATTCACGGTGCAAAATATAATTTAAAAAAAAAACAAAATTAATTGGAGCAGCTCAATCCCAAGCCTTTTTGTCTTCAAGGTAATCTTTAGTTGTATAAAACGCTTTCTGGCACAACTTACGTTTAATAAAAGATTTGAATTTATTAAGACTTAGATGTTGTACGTGGCTTGGAAGCTTATTATAAAAGCGTACACATTGACATCTAAACGAGCCACCTATTTTCTTGAGCCTTGTTGTAGGTACTACAAATTTGTGTTTATTCCTAGTATTTATGTTATGGATATCACTGTATTTTTTAAACAATTTTATATTTTTATGGGCATATAAAAGATTTTCATAAATATACTGAGAAGGCACAGTCATTACATTAATCTCCTTAAATTTCTCTCTGAGAGAGTGTCTTGGGCTTAATTTATAAATTGACCGAACAGCTCTTTTCTGCAAAACAAAGATAGTCTGGATGTCGGCGGCATTTCCCCACAACAGAATACCGTACGACATTACACTATGAAAATAGCTAAAGTATACTAAACGGGCTGTCTCTATGTCAGTTAAATTACGAATTTTTCTAACAGCATATGCTGCGGAGCTTAGCTTCTTTGACAATTTATCTATATGTGGGCCCCACTGAAGCTTAGCATCCAAAGTTAAGCCTAAGAATACTGTGCTATTTTCAGGATTCAATTCTTCGCCCTTTATCAACACATCGGTTTTCACCTGCCTAACGTGAGGTAGGGTAAACTTAATGCATTTGGTTTTTTTTTCATTAAGAAGTAAATTATTAACATTGAACCAGTGAACTACTTTTGAGATCGCGCTATTTACATCGTCAGTAACCAGCTGCTGACGTTTAAGTTTAAACAAAAGTGAAGTATCATCCGCAAACAACACTATATCATGGTTATCCTTTATGAGGTAAGGCAAGTCATTAATATAAATAAGAAACAAGAAAGGACCAAGAATCGAGCCCTGTGGGACTCCCATTGTTACCATAGATCCAGGAGATCTTTTTCCATTAACGTCAACGGTCTGAATCCTATTACTCAAATATGAAGTAAGAAGATCCAGAGCGCTGTTCCGGATCCCGTAGTGGCGGAGTTTCCTGATTAGCGTTTCATGAAAAACACAATCAAATGCTTTGGACAAATCACAAAAGATTCCCAAGGCATCGCACTTATCTTCCCATGCATTATAAATATGTCCTAAAAGTTCAACACCGGCATCAGTAGTTGAACGACCCCTTGTAAAACCGAACTGCTTGGTATGTAATAATTTATGTTTATTAAAAAATCTTTGCAATTGCTCTAAAATTAATTTCTCAAATATTTTGCTAAACGTAGGTAGTACTGAAATAGGTCTATAATTTGTAGGGTCTGATGTACTACCTGATTTAAACAACGGTATTATTTTACTATTTTTCATAAGGTCGGGAAACTCCCCACAGTCGATACAATTATTAAAGATAATAGCTAAACTAGGTGCGACAATGTCAATAATAGACTTAGCAACTTCTACAGAATGACCCCACAGATCTGCAGTCTTTTTAACATTTAAAGTGTGAAAGGTTTTAATTATGTCTTTACAAGTAATATGTTCAAAAAGAAATTCCGAATCGCAAACGTTAACATTTTCTTTTAGCAAAGACTCAGCAACAGAAGGTGATGAGTTTAAGGATTTAGTCGTTGAAACAGGAATATCTGAAAAGAAATTTTCAAAGGCCACTGCGACTTGTGAGTCTGATTTTATGATGTTGCCATTAATAGACAGGCCGTAGTCAATATTTCGGTTACCAGATCTTCCCGCTTCACTATTAATAATATTCCAAGTCGTTTTAATAACATTACTACTGTTTTTAATCTTTGAGCTCAAATAACGCGACTTGGCCAAACAACAAACTTTTTTAAATAATTTTGAATAATTTCTAACATATAAATTAAATTCAGCAGTGTTTACATAAGTCCTTTCACTGTACAGCTCATAAAGCCGTGTTCTACTTTTATGAATACCAATGGTAGCCCAATCACTGAATGATGCGTTACTATTAACGGAGATAGTCTTGAGAATAAAGGTCGAATTAAATTGTTTACAGTATATACTAAAAAAATCATCATATAGATGATTAGGATCAGCATCAATTGACAAAATTGGTAATTTATTAATGAGTTTAACTTTAAAAGCTGCCAAGCGACTTGCAGTTTTGGGGTTAACAGTGATATCCTTTTTAGCCACTTTGTTGCTTTGGTGTGGTATAGTAATCCTCTGCCCGCAATGATCAGAATCTAGTAAATTTATAATTTCTTTGTGGACTGGTATAACATTAGTATATATATTATCTAAGCATGTAGCACTAGAAGGGGTTATTCTTGTGGGCTCCAAAAATAGGTTTACAAGATTGTAGGACTGAAACAGACTTATTATTTTACTACAAGAACCTGAGTTTTCTAATAAATTAACATTAAAATCACCACAAGTGATAATGGATTTATTCGAGTTACAAATCTTGTGTAACACTTCATCCATTACCTTTTCGAAGCAGTCATACAATCCTGAAGGGGGTCTGTATACGCTTAATACAATAAACTGCTCCAATTCTATACAAGCTATTTCAACTGTCCGCTCAACAGATAGGCTCACAATGTCCTTACGGTCTTTAAATTTAAGCTGGTTACTTACTAAAATCAATGAGCCACCATGTATAGCATTAACTCTGCTGAATGAACTACCAACCTGGTGATTATTAAAATTGAACAATAACTGGTGGCTTTTAAGCCAATGTTCTGTTATACAAAGAATATCAATACTGTTAAAGTTCATAAATAATTCTACTTCTAAATCTTTGTTTATAAATCCTTGAATATTTTGATGCACCAGGTTAATACTATTTACCGAATTTAAACTTTTATTTGATTTTACTTTGCAATTTTTATGCTGTATGCTTTTGCAAGAGGTTGTCCCTATTGTCCTAATTTCTAATTTAAATTACTATTAATATCAATTTCTGATACCAAATTATTGGCTGAATTAAATAACATTCCTTGGCATTGCTCAATAGAAGCAAGTTGTTTAGCCAAATTCTTGGCTGTAGTAGAAAAATAATATGATAGCGACACAGCTATCTGTCTTTTATAATACTTTGAAAGAAAGTACCTATCCATAAAAATTTATCTTTTGTCAAATAAAAGCGATACCCTTTGATTCCCTACACGTGTTCCCCGGGTGGTGCAAATCAGGTGACACTAACTGGTGGTAGGCTTCGGCCGAAGGCTTGTGACCACCCACTGAGCAAAGACGTACCGCCAAGCGGCCTAGCCGTGTTCCGGTTACGATGCTCGGTGTAGCCATCTAGAGGAGTTGGGTCGAGATAGCTGTTCCACTGCAGGCAGACCAGCCTGACACGCACTGTTATGGCCGTATCGGGAGACTAGTCCCGGAGGGTAGCGGGATCCGAGGCACGGTGCGCCGCTGGCCGACCGCAGGTAGTTGGGGGCCCAAATAGTGTGCCAGCCACATATGAAAGGCTGCCCCGCCAACTGTCGAAAAATCCCGGAATGCACCATCGTGCAGGTTGGCGACCAGATGGGGAGGGCCCGATGGACATTCCGGGGGGGCTCGGGCGACCCCGCAGTCTCCGGACTAGTGCCCCAATGAGGTCGTCCTTTCAGTGCGTGTCTGTAGGTTAGCAGCGTGGAACCTCGTCTCACTTCCTACTCCTCTCCTCTATTCACTCTTCAAAAAATGAAAATGCCAAGGAAAAAGAATAAAGTATTTAAACAGCGGCTGCACCCCCTCCCCCACAAAGTGCACCTCACCAACATTACAGGTCTGCACTCAAATCTCTCTGCAGTCCACTACCATCTGGAGACTGAGAAACCAGCGCTGTTTTTCCTTACGAAGACGCAGATAGCGAGTCCCTCAGACGTGTCGTACTTATCTTACCCAGGGTTTACCCTGGAGCACAATTATAAACCACGTGCAGGTGTGTGTATGTACGCCCGTGACGACACTTGCTATCGGCGTCTCCGTAACCTTGAGGACTTAAGATTTTTAACGCTGTGGGCTCTAGTGGACACAGGTCTGGATAAGATTATCTACGCCTGCGTCTACCGCTCGCACAGCGGAGATCAGGAGACAACCAGGCTCACAGAGTACCTCAGTGAGGCGGCTGATGCGGCACAGCAGCGGTACCCCTCCGCCCAATTAGTGTTACTGGGGGACTTTAATGCCCACCACCAGGAGTGGCTCTTCCCATACCAGTGCACTGACCATGCTGGACGGGAGATGCGTAAGCTTGCGCTTGCGCTTAACCTTACCCAGCTGGTCCAGGGGGCAACGAGGGTGCCGGATGTTGAGTCGCACACGGCCAATTGCTTGGACCTTCTGCTGACAACAGAGCCAGACCGATACTCTGTGTCGATAACTTCACCTTTGGGTAGTTCCGACCATTATCTGGTGAAGTCTGTGTCCGTCTACTCCCAGCCAAAGAGGCACCCGGCGGGTTTGGCGGTACAGGTCAACAGATTGGGATGGCATGCGATCTTTCTTCGCATGCTATCCTTGGCAGCCTACTTGCTTTTCTTCGGATGATACTTCGGCGAGCGCGGACGCCGTGACGGTATGTTGCGTCGGGGAATGGAGTACTACATTCCGTTCTCTGACGTAACAATGTCCAGTGTTGACCGGCCATGGTTTGGCACCGAATGCTATCGCGCCGACGTGCTTAAACATGAGGCGTACCTGGCATGGGTCGACGCTCGATCGCGCAAAGATGTTGGTCAAAAGAAGAAGGCCTTCAACAGGGCTGCCAAGTCCTGCAAGAAGGTGTTAAGAAGGGCTCGGTTCGACCACATTAGTCGAATAGGGACCAAACTTGCTTCTTATCCAGCAGGTAGTAAAGCGTTTTGGTCCCTGGCTAAGTCGGTCGAGTCGAACTTCAGCCGTCCCTCACTACCACCACTGCTGAAACCCGACGGGTCGCTGGCCCACTCCGCTGAGGAAAAAGCAAATTTATTTGCCTCTCTTTTTGCGGAATCTTCACGTCTGAATCCTGGTGACGCGCAGCCCCCACCTTATCCTGATGGATGCGAGACGAGTATGTCGGACATTCGCATCCATCAAAAGGACGTCCGTAGGGTACTGCGCAACCTCGACGTGAACAAGGCTAGCGGCCCTGACGGAATACCAGCGATAGTTCTCAGAACCTGTGCGCCTGAACTGTCTCCGATCTTGACACGCCTATTCCGCCTTTCGAAGATACTTGTCCAACGCACGGGCTACCGGGCCGCAGATCCGGTCTCTCCGTGAGGCCATGGTGGAGCATTTGAACCTGTCCTTACAGGCAGTCTCCGAATGAGGCGATGCCAATCTGGTCAGGTTTAACGCTGCTAAAACCCAGGCGTGTCTTTTTTCCGCAAAAAAGAGCCAATTTCAACCGGCTCCAACTTTCCGAGATGTGACCGTGCCAATAACGGACCATCTTGAGCTTCTTGGCGTTACGTTGACATCGACTCTCAATTTTGGCCCATACCTACATTGAGGCAAAAGCTCAGCTGGCAGCCAAAAAGCTGGGGATCCTTGCGAAGGTGAGAAGGTACTTCACGCCGAAGCAGCTCCTCAATTTGTATCAAGCGCAAGTTCGATCATGCATGGAGTACTGTTCTCATCTCTGGGATGGATCTGCCAAATACCAGCTTGATGCACTAGAGTCGATCGAAAAGCGGGCCAAGAGGCTCATCGGCGACGAGGCGCTGGTCAAGTCAAAGCTCCAGAGTCTTGAACATCGTCGCCGAGTTGCCAGCCTGTCAGTTTTTTATCGGTTACATTTCGGGGAGTGTGCGATGGAATTGCACGATCTAATTCCACCGAGCCCGTTTCATCATCGGACTACCAGACGTACGGCGAAGCGCCATCGATACATGGTGGTCATTCCACCCATACGCACAAAACATTTTGAGAACACTTTTATTATGCGTACAGCTAAGGAGTGGAATTCCCTGCCGGAGTCTGTGTTTCCCGACAGCTACAATCTGGGGGTCTTTAAGTCAAGAGTGAATAGGTTATTTCTAGGCAAGCGTGTTTCACCGTCGAACACATCATCGCTTACCATCAGGTGAGATAGTGGCGCGAGCCTATTGGATAAAAAAAAATGGCTGAACAAAACAAATAATTTATCAATAGGGGATATTGTCTTGATCAAAGAAGACAACCTTCCTCCTGCGAAATGGGCACTTGGGCGAATACAGGAAGTTCACCCGGGGAGAGACAATCTAGTCAGAGTTGTGACGATGAAAACAAAAACAGGACTGCTAACCAGACCAAGAACAAAATTAGTCAAACTCCCTATATCTGAATCGCATACAGAAATACCTGACGCCACCACCAATGACAAAATTTGCACAGAAAATAAAAAAATCTACAAAAACCACACCACCAACCACCAGGAAACAACGATTTAAATCAAGGAATATAAGTGCCAGCCTTCTATGTATACTCGTAACATTACTAACATTATTTAAGCCCACATATCATAGCAACGACGCCATAAATATCACACCGTTTGAACCAAATAGAGCAGTGTACTTTGACAAAATCGGAAATTTGCAAAGCGTACACGATGACTGGAAGATTGTTACTTACTATAATATGACATCTTACTGGCAAGGCATGGCAAACATACATTGAGTTGTAAAACACCTGGGAGAAAGGTGTGAGCAATTTGCATACCAAACGATGTGCAAATCCATCATGACTGAATTCAAACAGGAACTGAACAAACTTGATCATAACAATTACATGTTGGCAACACATCATGGGCAGACAAAGGGACGCGTTACCCGAGGTCTTGTCAATGGAATAGGTTACCTTGCAAACAGCCTATTCGGCGTGCTAGATGAAAGGTTCGCTATACAATATAAAAAGGACATAGAAACATTGCAAAATAATAGAGACCATTTATTGAACCTGATCAAAGGTCAAACATCAAACATTCAGACACATAATAACATTTTAAAGAGAAATGAAGAGACGATGAACACTCAATTCAATCTCTTAAACCAACATCTTAACGCTACCGAGAACCATTTGCAGAAATTGGGTAATGTTGTTGAGCAAGAGGAAGCTTTGAACTTGTGCCCGATTGGTACCTTTTTGATAACTTGTCTATGTTTTTTTATATTTTACTTTTTTTTTATATTGTCTATTTTCGATATTGTTTTGTTGATTTGGTTTCTTGAAGTCATGATCTCGCTAGAGTAAAAATGTTCTGTGGTCATGATAAAATAACGTTTACTTACGGAAAGTTGGGTTTTATTTAAATATCTACAAACTTGGATATTAACATTGAGGTAATAATGTACTACGCACGATATTAATCCATCCGTTCAGTAATAAGTGGTCCTTCGAGGGTTTTGAACTATACCTAACTAGTTCACAAAAGTTTTTTTCTCAGCGCTTTTCTTTCAGCGAGCAAAATGGTAGTCACCAGGTCGCAAACTAAACTGCCTCAAGAGGAGCAGAGTGTACCTACCCAATCAGGTAGTGAGGCCGTTCCAGCACCACAGACCGGGGAAATTCAGGTACATTCACAGCTAAATCCTACAACGAGTGCACGATCTGTCGCGAGTCGCACTAGTCGCTCTTCCATGGTAGTTGCGGCGAAAAAATCCGCAGCGGAAGCGCAACATGTTCGTCGCGTGCACAGTTAGAGGCTAAGCAGGCAGAGATGCGTGCACAGTTAGAGGCTAAGCAGGCAGAGATGCGTGCACAGTTAGAGGCCAAGCAGGCAGATATGCGTGCACAGGTAGAGGCTAGGCAGATGGAACTAGAGCGCGAAGCTGCTGAAGCTGAATATAAAGCTGAGCTCGCAGCAATTGAGGTGGAGGGCAGTAACCACGGTTCGCACAGTTCATGCAGCCGTGCCAGTGTCCAACAATGGCTAGACACTACTGTCGTATTACCTGTTCATGATAAGATTCGATCTACCAATGGATGTGAGGTAGGGGCTCCTAACGTTTTCGTGTGTTCTCAGCCTTCACGTGACGTCCGAAATGCCGTTTCTCATGATATCGCAGCACGGAGTCTTGGATCTTTGCCTCAGCACAATTTTAGCGGGGTGGACAGGACCGCTGCCACTGATATTCACGGAGACGGCAGCGATTCAAATGGCGTTGCGCAGCTAGTGAAGGCCCTAAAGGCACTTGCGAAGAATAACGTCCCCAATAACAATAAAACAAATAAGGCTTCCGTGTTTTGATGGTAGTTCTCCCCTTGACTGGCTTATGTTCAAGCGTGCTTTTCAGGATACTGTAGGTGGATTTACAGACGCAGAAAATCTTGCGCGCCTAAAGGCGCGCAAGATTGATTGCGCCTTTTAGGGCCTGGTTTACCAGGCCCTAAAAGGCGCAGCACGCGAAGCCGTCAGCATGCTGTTGGTGTTGGCCCCTCATGCCAACGATGTCATTCAGGCCCTGGATCGACGCTATGGTAGACCTGAGCAAATCGTTCTACAAGAGGTGAGCGCGATCAAGGCGCTGCCCAAGCTGGGGTCGGAGCTAAGAGAACTACACGTTTTCACCACCCGTGTGCGCAATTGTGTCGAGATTGCCAAGTTATTGCAGCATACTGACTATTTACGTTCTCCGGAGCTGTTTGCAGCCATATTAAGTAAATTTTCTCCATTATTGCGCGCGCGTTGGTTAGGTTAGCTTTTTTGCTGATAAATATGAGGATATAGGGCAAGCTAGGGACGAGTTATTATCGAGGTTCTTAGATCGTGAAGTGGATTTGGCCATGAAGTTTAGTGCTACGTTTGAGACAATATCGGCCGGCACTGCACAGAAACAGCGAGCACATGCAATGTCCGAGTCGGCGGCGGGGGCTTCAACTACATCAAATTCTAAATCGAAACCTGCAAAAACATCAGATCAGGAAAATGTTTGTTTATTTTGCAAAGAGGGACATCAGTTGTCAAATTGTCCGACATTTACATCTTTGACAGTCTATGACCGTTGGCGTTTTGTCAAAGACAATAAAGTCTGTTATCGTTGCCTTCAAAAAGTGCCGCACCATTTTAGGTTTTGTAACAAAAATAAGGCTAGTTGCACAATAGCCGACTGTAAGCAAAGGCATCATACTATTTTACACAACGATAAATATGTTACTTCGGCTCACGTTCAGGAGGTCATGTCACCTGAACCGATGAAAATGGAGGCCGAAAAAATTGATCAGGTTCTTGCAGCTGTCAACAACTCGCAGGTTGAAATCTCACCTCGTCCGCTATTGAAAGTAATACCCGTCACTGTGTCTGGGCCAACTGGGAGTGTAGATACTTTTGCTCTTTTAGATGATGGCTCGACGGCTACTTTTGTAGATGCCGACATCGCCTCCGAAATTGGAGTCGAGGGTCCCACTGGACCCTCGACGTCGTAGTCTGCATTTGGATTGTGTGGGAGGATTATATAGGGACAGCAGCGTACAGTTTGTATACTTTCAAATAAAAGGCCGATCTTCCCCACAAACATTTTCAATACAGCAAGCTAGGGCAATTAAGAACTTAGGGCTGCAAAGTCAGACGGTCACACGCGAGTCCTTACTTCCCTTTTCCTACCTCTCTGATGTGATGGAAGAACTTTGTTATGCCGAAGCAAAGCCCACCATTTTGTTAGGGATCGACAACTGGCCTCTTATCATAGCATCGGAGGTTCGGAAGGGAACAAAGACCCAGCCTGTCGCCATCCGAACACCACTGGGGTGGGTGTTATTCGGGTGTGCCAGCAGTCGGACGGCTTTAGTAGAAACTTCTTGCCACTTGCGTGAGCGTCCAGAGCGTGATCTAGAAGTGCTCATCAGGGATCAGTATAGGTTAGATGCCATTGGAATAACTAAACAGGAGCCGCGCAGCGCGGATGACCAGCGGGCTTTACGCATCTTTGAACAAACTACCCAGCGCCGACCGGATGGGCACTTTCAGGTTGGCTTGTTGTGGAAGGCTGACATCCGATCTATCCCTGATAGTTTTCCTTTAGCGCTGTCTCGTTTCAAAAGCTTAGAGCTAAAAATGTCGAAGGATTTAGAGTTTGCCAAAAGGTATAGGGCTAATATCGACGACATGCGGGCTAAAGGGTTTGCTGAGGAGTGTACAGGACAGTCGCCCACATCGGTTTGTTGGTATTTGCCGCATTTCGGAGTGGTAAATCCCAAAAAACCGGAGAAACTTCGTGTTGTTCATGACGCAGCTGCTAAAGTTCGGGGTGTGTCACTAAATTCTATGCTTCTCTCGGGTCCTGACCTTTTACAACCTCTATTAGGAATTTTGATGCGTTTTAGAGAGGGGAAAGTTGACCGCCGATATAAAGGAGATGTTCCCGCAGGTGAAAATTCAGATGTGCGTGTGAACTTGAGGGACCACACTGGTATCTCGCAAAATAAATATCGTAGGATTTAGTAGTAGACTTCAAACAATTGTAGAACAAATCTGGGAATTTGTAAATAAATATATTAAAAACTACAGCCCTTAAAGTGCGGTCCCTCAGTCCTCACATACCATTAGCGAGATCTCGGAAAGTATTTGAAAAAACAAGGTGTTGTGACTACAGACATTTAGTAAAGAATTTGTAAAGATATTTACTAAATAACAAACCACAAAGCATCAAATATAAAAAAAAAATATAACGACTAAACTGTGGTCCCTCAATCCTCACATTCACTGATATATGTGTATGTACTAGCTGCTAGACAAAAGGAATCAGAAAGACTAGAAATTTAGTAAAGAATTTGTAAAGATATTTACTAAATAAAAGACCGCAAAGCATCAAATATAAAAAATATATAACGACTAAACTGTGGTCCCTCAATCCTCACATCCACTGACATATGTGCATGTACTAGCTGCTAGACGAGAGTAATATCAGAAAGACTAGTGTACTTAACTTTTAGTAGAAAGTTTCTACTAAATAATAGTTATCTAAAACAGTGTATTTCTTACCTCTTAGCTGAGATAATATTATTTTTTAATCCTATGAAAATGGATAAGAGTAGTGTGACCACACAATGAAACAAAATTTAGTGTGCATCAGAATGGCGGGTGTATGACTACAAATGGTCCCGCTATATGCGTGAGAGCAATGTACGAGCAATGTACCGAATGTACGTAAAATTTGAAGCAATGTACTATTTTAAAACCACAGTTTTTAGAAAAAGTATTTGAGTCGCCAACCTGATATCAGAATGGCGGGTGTATTAAAAATCTGAACAAATTACTAACGATTTGACTGTGAAATGCCTACCATAGCAATGTACGAGCAATGTACGTTATCATATTAAAAGCATAACCAGATGCTATCAACGGTTAAAAAGTTATTATAAAAATAAAATTTCTCCACATTTAGAGCCTGTTTAATTTTATTAGCAACTAGTTATGCTTACGTTAAACGTTGCTATGTCTAAACTCAAGGGTTTTCTTGTGTGAAAAAATGGCCATATTGGCCATGCGATATGCGTGAGAGCAATGTACCGAATGTACGTAAAATTTGAAGCAATGTTCTATTTTAAAACCACAGTTTTAGAAAGTGTGTGAGCTCCAACCTGATGTCGGAATGGTATGGTATGGTGTATTCAAAATCTGAACAATTTTCCAACTATCTGACTGTGAAATGCTTACCGTAGCAATTTAAGAGCAATGATCGTTATCATATTAAGAGCATAAACAGATGCTATTAACGGTTAAAGAGTAATTTTAATAAAAAAAGCCCCATTTAGAGCCTGTCCGATTTTATTAGCAACTAGGTGTGCGTACGTTATACGTTGCTATGTCTTAATTACTCGCCGTCAGTGCTGCCAACTCATCTAAGCAAAAACGCGCTGTTAGCTCTTTAAAAAAGAGCTAATTGGGCGCTGGTAAAAAAAAAACAAATAAAATCGCTGTATTCGGCGCCACATTAAAAAAAAGACGCCCAATAATTTGAGACTACTACAAACGTATTCTTTTTATTGAAATAAAGTATTTATTTATTATATACTTTATTGTACACCACAAAAACATACAGGACAAACATTTACAAAACAAGTGTACAATGGGCGGTCTTATCGCACAGGGCAATCTCTTGCAGACAATCTTAAAAACCAACCAACTAAAAGAGTTACATACATTATATTACTTGTTTTTTAATAATATAATAAAGTAATAACGTGTTAATATAATTATTTTATAAGATAAAGGCATTAAATTAATTCATCATCATCTGATTCTACTACATTGCTTCTGCCGCCGAATTATGGATGGTTTTGGTCAGTTTTGGACTTTAAATTATATTTATCTGTGGATGAAATTTCCTGAACACGTCGTATAGAAGTTGATAGTTTACAGTTACTTTTTTTAAAGGCATTCCAAAGTTTCAAAAAGCGCTAGATTTAGCGGTAGGCGCTAGAACACGCTATTGAACAAAAAAAGCGTTAGATCTGGCGTTGAAAGCATTAAGTTGGCAGCACTGCTCGCCGTCCAGCCTGTCATTTTACATTTTGACAGCTCAAAAACTAATCATTTAGTGATGAACTAACGTGGTAACCGATTCGATTTCATATAACAATTGAATTTATCGATTAAAAATTTATAATTGATTAAACACATAGTTACTTTATTTTTGCTTTTTACCACACTGCCGATGGAGGATAATGTGTTTATCAGTCTATCTACGTATGTATGTATGTTTGTTTCTAATGGCGTTCTAGAAGCCAAACGCTTTGGCCGTATTTTGATGAGTCTTACGTCAATCGATTCGTCTTGCGGGTGTCACTAGCTACATTAAAATTGAAAAATAGAAAATGGCGGTTTTTGGGCGCTAAAAGAAAAAAAGGAAAAAGTAAAGTAGTAGCTACTATCAAAATCAATTAGTTTATTTCAAATAAACCTTAGAGGTACTTATGAATAGCCAAAAAAAAAAATACTCTTGTTGCAAATTCGCTAGCGTCAGTAGGTCTCAATGGAGAAGAATTTTCAAGAAACTCCACGGACACTTTTTTCCATCAGTTTTTAATTTTTTTTGGTTACATCATTCTTCTTGAAATAATACATGTATGTGAGAACAATGTAAAAAGATGTGCACGTCAAGCTTCTATGGTAACAACGAATAAAAAAGTACAATAACAGGCCGAGGCAGCAAACTTATGACCAATCCCAACTGATGGCGCCCGTTCACGAATATGACGCATGGATCGGCACTACTCAGCCCAACCATCATGAAGGGAACCGAATGATCCAACACATGTGCCAACATCAGAGAGAAATTAGAGAGAACATGAAACACTCAACTGCCGGGGCACACATAAACCAACGAAACGACACATAGGTGCAGTGAATGGTAGATTTGCAGTCGAAACATAGTACTCACACATGTGCTGTGCAGTTATATAATACTAAAAGAAATTGAGTTTATACAATACAAATACATTAATACAGTCTTCAGCAGGACCAACAATACTTCTAAACTTTTCTGCCCATCACTTGTTCACCCAAATGGCGGCGGAGTATGTCCAGCATTGAGCCAAGCCTTTTTATCAGCTATGTAATCCCCCAACTTATAATATGCTTGCCTGCATAGTGTGCATTTTATACATTCCCTCTCATTCAGTTTTAAAATGTGGGGCGGTATTTTATTGTAACATTTTATACAGTACCCATAAAAGATGTTGCTACTTTAGCCAGCCTGAAACCTGGTTGAATTAATTGTTCCCTATTTCTAGTGACATAATTATGTCTGTTGCCGTTTTTACTAAAAATATTTATATTCTTTGTAACGTACATGATGTTTTCATAAATATATTGACAAGGTAACGTCATGATGTTAATGTCCTTAAACAGTTGCCTTAGAGAATCGCGCCGGCGAAGATTTTATATCGCTCTGATGGCTCGTTTTTGCAGAATAAAAATCGACTCAATATCTGCAGCCCTTCCCCATACTAAGATACCGTAAGACATTATACTATGAAAGTAACTAAAATAGACTAGCCTCGTGGTACCTACGTCTGTTTAGGTCGCTTCTTAAGCAGTCGGGATTTTTTTCTAAATAGGTACATTTAATCATATAAGTGTTATATATTATTGATCCCCCACACGAAGGGTTGGAAGAAAAATAATTTGGGACTCAACAATATGGCGCCAAAAATCAGTCGGTTTACTTTTTTCCAATTTTAATGTAGCCAGTGACACTCGCAAATGTTAAGACGAATCGATTGACGTAAGAATCATCAAAATTGGCCAACGCGTTTGGAGAGACCAAACGCGTTGGAACGCCACTAGGTATAAACATACATACATAGACTAATAAACACCTTATCCTCCATCAGCAGTGGGGTAAAAATCGAAAATAAAAGCAACAATAAAATAACTAAGTGTTTAATCGATTAAAATTTTTTCATTGTTAAATTCAATTGATAATTGAAATCGAATCGGTTACCACATTAGTTCATCACTAAATGATATGTTTTTGAGCTGTCAAAGTGTAAAATGACAGGTTAGACGAAGAGTAATTTAGACATAGCAACGTATAACGTAGGCACAACTAGTTGCTAATAAAATTGAACAGGCTCTAAATGTAGAGAAATTTTATTTTTATAATAACTTTTTAACCGTTGATAGCATCTGGTTATGCTTTTAATATGATAACGTACATTGCTCGAACATTGATATGGTAGGCATTTCACAGTCAGATAGTTAGTTATTTGTTCAGTTTTTTAATACACCCGCCATTCTGATATCAGGTTGGCGACTCAAATACTTTTTCTAAAAACTGTGGTTTTAAAATAATACATTGCTTCCAATTTTACGTACATTCGGTACATTGCTCGTACATTGCTCTCACGCATATAGCATGACCATTTGTAGTCATACACCCGCCATTCTGATGCACACAAAATTTAGACAGTACTATTATACTTCATTTAGTACAGCATTAAAAGAAACGAAAACAATGTTGAACTGTTAATTTAATTTTATATTACATGGCATAAGTGTCTTTAATAAAATTTATATAATAAAAAAATAGAAGTAACATTATAGCTATTTATGCAACTATTACGTTATGGACGGTCTTTTAATACGAGTGCCATTTTTCGGTACAAGCGTAGCGCGTACCGAAATAGGTGGGCACGAGTTATTAAAAGACCAATAACGTACAGTTGCATACAATATTTTATCTACGAAGGAAGGAATAAAACACAGATAAAGACAAATAAGTATTTCAGGAAGTGTGTTTAAGTATTTCATTTCTCTTACATGTCTTGACTTTTCTGGCAGTAAATTATTTGTAGCCGCAACTGCTCTATTCGTTATGTCTGGTGGAGTATTTTCACATTTTTCACTTGATGTTGAAGACATTTTTAATAAAATTTGAAATAAAATTTCACTCAGAAAAATTTTCGCGCGTCCACTTTATTTTTTATGTTTATTCTTTATTAGGTATAAGGCATAGATCTTGAAGCCGCAACAGCAAAATAGTATACGATACTTTTGTTCTAAACTTGTTCCATTTTTAAAATCAATATTTACATTGTCTCGATTTCGAAGTAATATTCTAGGTACCTGGCTGTATGTTCAGAATGTCTTTGCTTGTGTTTTAGAATTTTATGACGATTCGCATAATGCAACCCGATGTCGTTATGGGTATCATAATGAAACCGCTGTCAATTTCGTAATTCGAATATAACGAAACCGAAGTAGATAAATACATTTATCTAAGTAAGTGAAATTTGCATGTTGCTTAATGAATGTAAAAATATTTGTTGATCAGTACTTTCAATAATTTTGAGTTGTTGATCATCATAGCAAAAGAAACGCTCATTCATATAAAAGTGGCATCGGTAGTGACCAAGTCCGCCTTGAATTAATGATGGAATGAATTCAGATGCGCCCATGATTTTGTAGCTTTTGTTCTTTACTGTTATGGTAACTGGAACATTACTAAGATAAAAATTTTCAGTGCCATTCAAATCGAATGATATTATTTTTGAAAGCTCGTAATTGTAACTAACTTGGTCATTACAAGTGGTACAGTTCTTGTTTCCTTCATCGATGTTAATTGCCTCTTCCAAAATACCTATGCCAAATATTTCAATAATATTTATATTTAAGGGCAAAAACGCAACGTCTCTTTTGATTAAGTTTGATTGGCAGGACGTATTTAAACACATTTTTGTAAAAGTTGCACTGAAAAAATATCTTAGAAGTATATGTTCAAATATATATGTGATATTACACTGGCAATCATAACTAATATGGTTTCCTTTCTCTGTTAATGGGCTAAAATATTGTGAAGCAATTTTTGCCCTCATTAAATAAATGTCATCGTTTTTAGATTCAATGTCGCAGAGGTTCTTTATATATTGTGGAATTAAATCTTTGTCAAAAGTGGCCATAACGTGTCGAATGTTCTCACTATCGTTAAATCCTGCACTCAAAAAGTACATTACAGAATCGAAACCACAAGTATTCTTAAGAGTGACATATTTTTCATTTAGTAATACCGAACGACACAAGTTACCATTTTTTAACAATTTAACATTATGATTTGTTTTCTCTTTATCCATTTCAGCTTCTCCTCTCCAATTTTCAATAAAAGAGGGCTGATCAGAAAATATAGAATCCGCATTAAAATATCCAGTAGATTGAACTTTTTTGGCGTTTTTTTTATCTTTAATTACATTTATAAATTTTCTCTTTCTCAAGCGTTTTTTGTGTGGGATGGTTTTATTTACTTCATCTTCACCTATATCAGCAAGTGCAGTTTTTATTATTCCATCTAAGACAATGGAGTAATTTTTGATGAACTCGTCGATTCTATATTTTTGAACTTTTGTTTTAAAAACTAAATGTTTCAAAGTTTTAAAGTAACTTTCTACACCTGACGATGACGGTGCTTTATTTTCTGAATCGAAATATGAACATGATAAATTTGACCACAATGGAAGTCTTAATATTATTCTTCTTAACGTTGGAATGAATGGTGGAAAATAGTATAAATTTTCATTATATTTTAAGATCATGTTAACTTGATTTTTTCTTTTTACTGTTTTAAGAATATCGTCGAACCAAAGTGAAAAAGTAAAATCCTCAGTATTATCATCAAATTTGTAAGTCTCATCCGATTTATTTCTTTCTGAATCTAAGTGGTCAACTTCTACTCCGTTTAATAATTTATCAAGTCGTAATTTTGATTCTTTGCAGTCATTGTCCATATCATTGGTATACTGACCAAGGCAAACATTAATAATATCATGGACGGTGTCCTTGATATTATTAATGTTCCCAATTTTCACAGTGCTTTAAAAATACTAAACAGCGTAGGTAAAAGTACTTTATCCGCGCATTGATATCAGACTTAAAACATGCTAAATTATGAAGTGACTTGATGAAGTGACTCGTATCAAGTCTGATAAAAGCTTTAGGTCTCTTTGAATTGTTGCCTTCGAAAATGGAAAACAATTGTGTTACATAACTTTTTGTGGAGTAAAAAAACGCAAACGCCGAAACCAAAGCCGATGAATCATCCGTTATGATTTCGTGTGGTGGATTATTTACAAAAGTTAACCACTTTTTTAACCAAATCAAAATAGTTTCATCAGAATGAGAGTCTGTCACCATTTGAAAAATTGGCACGGATTTCAACTTGGCGTTACCTGTGATAAGACCTACGTATAAAAATAATCGTTTTGTGACTGTTGTACCATCTGGAAGACATACTTTTTCGAAAAAGGAACCAGTTGCATCTATTGTTATAGTAATTTTATGAAATTTTGCGTGATATTCATTATAGTACTTAATTTGGCAGTCACTCCAAAAAAACAAACGAAAATCTGGAAATATAGATATTTCTCGAATAATATTCTTATTGTCTTGATCCACATTTTTAGCCAACATCAACAACGAAATAATTGGATTATTATGTGGCAAATGTTCCAATCTAGCATCCGACTTAATTTTTCTTAAGGCCGACATGGATGGCAATATAGGTGAATTTTTGTAGTCTTCGCTGCCAATCAGTTTTGAAGCCAACTCATTATGCACCATGACAGCAGGCTTATAACGAAGTTCTTTAGCCAATTGTTGCCTCCTATAAGGCGTTAATTTGGACTTAATTTTCGAGTTATGTTTGAATTTAGCATCAAAATGACGAACGTTACACATAAATTTAACAATTTTGTCAGTAATTTTTTGATTTGATATACTAATTGCCGCAAAACATTGGCTACAGTTCCCATGCAAATTAATTGTATCATCTTCAATTTTTTTTTTCTTGAAGACCCATGTGCAGGGTAATTTTGAACTTGTCCATACTTTTTCCTTCAACATGCTGCTCCATTTGTACTTTGGCAACGTTTTATATTGCCTGTACGTTGAAGTACCACTCCGTTTCTTATAACCACTTAAGGGTTTTATTTTTCTCCATTCATATATATCAAGATTAAATGAAAATAATTTGGATTTTTCTACATCTGAGCTAAAATTATTTATTTTACTTGCCGATGTCAATGATGAAGGACTACTGCTTGGAGAACAATTGATTTCATCACACAAAGTTGTGGGTTCAACAGACGATCGAATATCACTACCGAAAATGGTATTTCGATTGCGTTGTAGTGATATATACAAAGCCAATGGTGTCATTTTGTGCTCAAGTTCTTCAGATAATATCGAAAAAATTGGATCATTATATTTGATATTTGGATCTTGCAATTGTTTAGCATGTTTCCTTATAAGATTCCATTGAACTACATAGCTAATTTTTGGTTTTCGACCTCTGGCCATTATACCACTGTAATAAAACAAGTATGGATTTTAGAGGAAGGATTTTTATGATTCCTTCTTGAAAGTAACCATCGAATACCTTTCAGGAAAAGCGAATGAATTCAAGCAAGTGAATTATCAACATGTATATCTCTTATCAATTCTTTAAAAAAAAAATATATATCAACTTTTAACTTTCAAATTAGGATTATACATGATTGTACATGCTAATTACATATAAAACAAAACAATTACAACAATCTAATTAGTATCAAACGACAAAAAAATATCACTTACTAAGTACTTCGTCATTTGCTCATAATCAGTTTAAATAGGGTACGTATCGTTCGTTTAATATCTAAAATTAAAAGAACTACCGTAAAATAACCTACGTTCAAAATCCGAGGAAGAAAGAGGAAGAGAAAGTGCGGGCGCGGGGCGAAGGGCCGATGCAGCGACAAATGGAGTTGCGTGTCGGTCTCAGCTCCGCGACCGACGGAAGGCGGACCGGCCAGTGCTCGAGCGCTGGCTCGGGAGGAGGCACGGCTCCCGGTCGTTTCGGGTGACGCAGGTGCTCTCGGGGCATGGTTGCTTCGGGCAGTACCTATATCACATAAACAGGGAGCCGGACGCCCGGTGTCAACACTGCATCGACTGCCGGGAGAACACGGCGTGGCATACGCTGGCAATTGCCGCCTGGGAGGAGCCACGCCGTGCCCTCATCTCAGAAGTAGGCAGTGACCTGTCACTGCCGGCCGTAGTCGAGTCTATGGTCGGCAGCGAGGAGTCCTGGGACGCGGTGGTATCCTTCTGCGAAACAGTCGTCTCACAGGAGGTTGCGGAGAGGGTGATGGAGATTTCATCCGCTCCCCCGATCCGCAGCAGACGCGCCGGGCATCGGCGGGGACCGGACGACACCCTCTTCTAGCTTCGTAAATGGGCCCGGACGTCCTCGATTCCGTCGCCCCTCACACATCAGGAATTCAGAACCCGAGGTGGCAGCGCATAGTGTTCCAAGCGTGACCTCTCCGCCCCCCCCCTCCCCCACCCCATGATCGAGGCCCATAGAGGCGGGCCGGTACTAGACGGGGGTTGCGGAAGTATCGTTGATCCCGCGACCCCCAGCGTAGGTGTTCGATGGAACACCGGGGTGGTTTTTAGTCAGTCAAAAAAAAAAGGTTAGAACTGTGACCAAATGCGCGTGAGCCGAGCAAGCGAAGCGAGCGGTGCCGCGGCAGCGGCCGGCGAGCGCTACTGCCAAGTAGCGCGCATAAATTTTTCACCATTTTCTAATTATTAAAAAATTTAAATAATAATTGTTTTTATTTGGATTTTGTCCTTTACATAGGTCCGATCTAAGTGATCGGTGTTTTTCATTTTGGTCAATTAACGGTGAAGTCAACCAATTTAAGGAATTTTGTACTAGGAATTTCAAGTTTTAGGTTACTAACTTTAGTAACATACCCATTTGACATTTTAAGCTTTCGGTATTTTGAAGAACAAGTGAAACAATCATTAGATATTTTGATTTTAGGGAGTTTTGAACGTAGGTTATTTTACGTTTGATCTTTTAATTTTAGATACTGCAATAAGTACCCGTTTAAATATCTTAGTTACTTATAGTTGGAATCTTATTGGCAGTACTTAACTAACACTTTATATACAGTTTCAATTTGCTTTACATAGGTACTAACGTATTTGCATGAGTAGGTATTGCATAAATTTCGTTCTTTTACCTAAACAGCTTGCAGATAGGGTTTCGTCGCCGACAATTTTATTCCTTGGAATTAGAATTCCTAAAAATAGTAAAAGAGATACGCAAGGCGCCCTATACACTTATAATAATATTATATGTCAAGCACACCATAGCTGTCAGGTAGCACATTCTTCTTGGTCAACGTGCCAGCAGCAAAAGAGAGCGAGCACACGCTATGCACCTCCTTCCATAAACTTCCACTGTCGGCAATTCGCATGGCATAATATTTATGACACCACCTCGCCTATCGGCTAATAATGTTATGTATTAGATGTTATTATAATATAATTTATTTATTTCTTACCACAAATTTACAGACAATAAATTAAAGAGTCTACAGACAGAATTGTACAATTAATTTGTGAAAGACTGGTGTATCAACAGGGAAATGCACAACCAACTGATTTATTACACCAATAACACAAACTCGTTGTTCTCTATTGCTGTTGTCAAGTGTAAAACCACTTTTTTTTATGTCGCCACTTGGGAAACCCTAAATTCTTAAGACAGTGACTAACACCGCATTGCCACGGGGTCTCATTGCTAAGAAAGAAAATTTGGTTCAAATAAATCTCACTAGATGGCGCGACATGTACACTGTAAAATTAACATTTTCTGGAATTGAACATTAAAATTGTAAGTTCTTGTTTAATCAACTCTCCTAAGTACAATAAAATACTGAGCTGATACACATTAAACATAAATTAACAGTTCAACATTGTTTTCGTTTCGTTTAATGCTATACTAAATGAAGTATAATAGTAATGTCTACATTTTTTTTCATTGTGTGGTCACACTCCTCTTATCTGTTTTTATAGGATTAAAAAATACTATTATCTCAGCTAAGAGGTAAGAAATACACAGTTTTAGATAACTATTATTTAGTAGAAACTTTCTACTAAAAGTTAAGTATACTAGTCTTTCTGATATTACTCTCGTCTAGCAGCTAGTACATGCACATATGTCAGTGGATGTGAGGATTGAGGGACCACAGTTTAGTCGTTATATTTTTTTTTATTTTTGATGCTTTGCGGTCTGTTATTTAGTAAATATCTTTACAAATTCTTTACTAAATTTCTAGTCTTTCTGATTCCTTTTGTCTAGCAGCTAGTACATACACATATATCAGTGAATGTGAGGATTGAGGGACCACAGTTTAGTAATTATATTTTTTTTTATATTTGATGCTTTGTGGTTTGTTATTTAGTAAATATCTTTACAAATTCTTTACTAAATGTCTGTAGTCACAACACCTTATTTTTTCAGATACTTACCGAGATCTCGCTAATGGTATGTGACGACTGAGGGACCGCACTTTAAGGGCTGTAGTTTTTAATATATTTATTTACAAATTCCCAGATTTGTTCTACAATTGTTTGAAGTCTACTACTAAATCCTACGATATTTATTTTGCGAGATACCAGTGTGGTCCCTCAGTTCACACGCACATAAATTCAGGACTGCGACCGCGACGCGCAGCGTTTTCTCTGGCGCGATGATCCTGCGGGTCCAATAAAAATCTTTCGAATGTCGTCTATGATTTTTGGGTTACATCCTCAATCGAAATGCATCGGAATTTATGATCGAATTTCCGCAGGCTGTGGAAGCTATCACTTCTGATACCTACATGGACGACTATATCGGAAGTGTAGATGTCCCTACGGAGGATGCCGCTCGATTGGCAGCCAATATCGTAGAGGTTCATAAGCGCGGAGGATTCGAGATGCGCGGTTGGGTGTCGAATGAGCCCGGCGCACTCAATCAGCTGCCAAGCGAGTTGTTGTCTGACGTCTCACTAGCAAATCGTCGTAGTGTAGAGTTAGGTAGTTTACCGTGTTCAGTTACCACCACACGTACTCTAGGTCTTATATGGAAACCATCTCAGGACATCATCAGTTTTAACTCTAGTATTAAGGATACTTCTGACCATTTTACAAAACGTGTATTGTTAGCCCACGTGATGCGCATTTACGACCCTCTAGGCATTTTAGTTCCCATTGTAGTAAAAGGCCGGATTTTATTTCAAAATTTGTGGCGCAAGAACCTTGAGTGGGACGAGAAGCTATCAACAGGCTGACCAAGAAACTTGGTGCGAATGGTTTGAGCACCTAAAATCCATTTCAGAATTGACAGTACCACGGTGCTATAATTTGTATAGGTTCTCGGAGCTGGAGTTGCACGTGTTTTGTGACGCTAGCGAGCTGGCACACGCCGCCGTTGCTTATTGGAGATTTGTGCTTCTCAATGGTGACGTGAAACTGGCGCTGATAGCTAGCAAGGCACGTGTGTCCCCGTTGAAACCAGTTTCGATCCCGCGCCTGGAACTCCAAGGCGCCTTGATAGCTGCTCGACTTGCTACTACGATTTGTGAATCCCACCGTTTTAAGCCGAATCGGCGTGTATTTTGGTGCGATTCCATGACCGTATTAGGATGGTTACGCAGTGATGCGAGAAATTATAAACCTTTTGTAGCATATCGTGTAGGAGAGATTTTGGAAATCACTAGCGTAGATGAATGGCGTTGGGTTCCAACTGAGCTAAACGTGGCTGACGATGCGACGAGGGGGAAGGCTAACATTGAACCACGTTGGCTATATGGCCCGAACTTTCTTCTGGCCCCCACTACTGAGTGCCCTTGTCGCAGCGCCAGTAGCTTTTGGAGAGGAGGAGCTCAAGCCTTCCCTCCGTCAGTCAAAATCATTGAGTCCGGGGCAGTGGTCCAACTCTGTACAACTAGTTGGACCATGGGTCTTTACTAGGGGCAGTTGTGCAACTTTAAAAACAGTTGGTCCACAGCACCTTTTGTGAGTTCCGTGGTCCAATTCATTTAAAAAATAACTTGCCAACTCTAAAAACCACAACTTCATCTTTATGTGTGTATGGTACCTACTGGTTTACGGTTATATTAAACCTCTTTGCAGTAAAATAGCAAAATTAAAGTCGGGTGACTAATTTTTATGAACTTTATTTTTTTACAATGTTTTACAACATTCAACGAAATTTATCTAAAGCATGACCTACAGTAATATCACCAGAAATCAGTTGTAGCTGAATTTCTCGTATATAATCATCATTCTCAATTTGGACCTTAAATCTTTTGTGTGCGATTTCGCTTGATAAAGTTGCAAAATTTACTAAAACAATAGACGTAACATTGTAACATTTTTTGCATTAATGCGCCGACTTAGTTTTGCTTGTGAGCTTTCTGAAATTTTATTAGACCTATGCCTTTGGCTAAATACGCTTATAAGCTGAGAAAATTCATCATTTTTTTTTTAAATCCAATTACGCTCTATATATTGAATCATAGAGGCTTAATGCATTGTACTCAATGATATTCAAATAAACAGATACGTTATACACTCACAAGACAATTGAAAAAAGTGTGCCGCACATAGCGGCAGCACACATACACACTTTTCATTCATCTAACATTAAAACATATTTATTTAAATCAATAAATAAATAAATTACAAATACACACGATGGCATTTATTTTATTTTGTTTTTGTTTCAACAAAGCCTATCGCCATGCGTGATATAAACTAAAGATTAAAGGTCACAATTGTGACCTATTCGAGTCTTCAAAATGCGCGCGCTCATAACATATCTGTTTATTTGAATATCGTTGATTGTACTATAATTGACAACAAGCAGCCAGTACCTACCTATTTACTGCAAAGAGGTTCAATATAACCGTAAACTAGTAGGTACCATACACACATAAATATGCAGTTGAGGTTTTTAGAGTTGGCAAGTTATTTTTTAAATGAATTGGACCACGGAACTCCCAAAAGGTGCTGTGGACCAACTATTATTAAAGTTGGATAACTGCCCCTAGTTAAGACCCGTGGTCCAACTAGTTGGACAGAACGGTTGGACCACTGCCCCGGACTCAAATCATTGCATCAATCACAATCATGTGGCACAGAATACATTAACGTCACAAGTTGCCATCAGTTGACCTTACCTGTAGTAGCTAACATTACCCATTTTAGCTCTTGGATTAGGCTGGTAAGGGTAAAAGCTAGAACCCATAAATTCATTGCAGCCATTTTAAAAAATCATCGGGGTCGTGAGTTTCAAAATGTTTGGGTTCGGGGTATTTGTTTTAGAGATATGTCTAACCGCGGTTCACAGCCGGATGGCACTCCTTCCACCACTCCAATAATTTTGATCGCTGAAGACATCGTTCCGGAGCTCCACATTTTGGCTAGTAGTCAGATTAGCGCCTTCGGGGAAGAACTGCTTCATCTATCACGTCGGCAGCCCATATTGAAGGGTCGATTAGCCAAATTGTCGCCGGTACTCAAGGACGGAGTGATCCGCCTCGCAGGTAGAACGTCAGCCATCTCTACCAGCCAGCCTATGATTTTAGAAGGAAAAGAGCCAGCCGTTCGTCTTTTAATCGCCCACTACCACCAAAAGTTTGCGCACGCCAATTCTGAAACGGTGATAAACGAGATGCGGCAACAGTATTGGATTATTGGACTAAGGAACGCCGTGAGGGCAGTAGTACCAGCTATGCAAGTTGCTGAAGAGTCCAACCCTACAACCACCCATGGAAGACTTGCCAGAGGCGAGACTTGCTCATCATCGACGTGCCTTCACGTTCACCGGCGTGGACTACTTCGGGCCCATATCCATTTCCATTGGGCGTCGGCGTGAGAAGCGATGGGTCGCCTTATTACGTGCCTGGTAACCAGAGCGATCCACCTCGAGATCGTAGCCAGCTTGTCCGCAGATTCCGCTAGTATGTGCCTACGACGCACACTGTAAGAAAATCGCAATCTAGCGGTATTTAATTCAAAATCCGAACAATGTTTTATCTACCAATTATTGGTGTCTTTTTATTCCTTACCCTCTAATAAAAACGACACCATATTTTTTTTAATGTGGGTATGTCAACATAAATATTAGAAATGTTCATATCAGAAACAAAACTGAGTCACACTCACTACGTGTTTTGCAGTGTTAATTTGTGCCAATTACGCTTACGATTACGAAGTGATTATTGGGTCAATAGTGTTATTTACTTTATTTGTCGTAGTGTTGGTATTTCATATGTAAGTACATACATATTTTGTTCGATTTATAATAGTAATTATATACTAAAATCAACCATTTCTGTTAGGACACGAAATATACTTCGATTTTTTTACATTTTAAATTCATTAGTCCCGAAAACATATTATATAGCATTATATAGTAAAGTATATACCATCACAGTACAGCTGATAGTTTTAACTAACAGATGCAACTCATAAATTTTGCGCTTTTTTGCGGCACCCATACATTTTTTTTTTTTCAGCATGGCTACCGAAATAACGAAATTGCAAATTTTCGAAATTTGGACTTCTAACAGAGGGAGTGATCGTTTTGACGAAGTTTTTTCATTTTTTATGAATAGATATCCTCGTGTAACTTATTCTGAATATTCTAAAAATAAAATCAAGGGTTTGCTGAGAGCATTATGCCAACAAATTGAAATAAAATGGACTAAATGCCATCGTCATCGGGATCGTTTTTTAGAAAATAATATGAATTGGTTAAAAACAACTATTACTTTGCCTGAAAGTGTTTTACAAGAAATTCCATCATCCTCCTCCTCAATTACTCCAGGAAGACCAGCAAAACGTTTTCAAGACTGTTGTGATAGAACACAAAAACGAAAAATCCAAACACTTATAGAGACGACCAGTCCAGAAGAAATTGCTGTGGCTAATGAATGCAATTTACGCAATGCTGGCAAACGAGATTCTGCAGCCATAGTAAGAGAATTATCGTCTGAGTCCGGTAATAGTGGGACAGTAATCAAACAGGCCCGTAAACGTCTAATTAATGATCCTGTATCTCTATCTGCAGATGAAGCTCTTGGCATGATGATAGATGCTAAATTATCTACTCACCAGTACAATATAATTCGAGAAAAGGTTAATAACCTGGCTAAAAACTTGTTACCTTCTTATGACCAAATACTGGAAGTAAAAAAACAGTGTTATCCGTTAGAGAAGACTGTCACGGAAACAACTGCAGAATGCAATCTTCAATCTTTGGTGAATCATACTATCAATCGTATATGTTTAACCCAAAGAAATGTGTTAGATTCTATTGAAATTTTAAAAGTTGGATCAAAGGAACTAACCTGCCTGATTAAGTGGGGTTGTGATGGAGCTCAACAACAAAGGTATAAACAGAAGTTCACATCAGAAAGTCAGTTTGACGAAAATCTCTTCAGCATTTCGATGGTGCCCATTCAAATGGCTTTGAATACTGAAAAGGAGAATATGGTCGTATGGCAAAACCCTGATCCCTCGTCTACACGTTTCTGTAGACCTATTAAACTTCATTTCGCTAGGGAAACTACAGAATTGACAAAACAAGAGGTCAGCGCGATGCAACATCAAATAGATACATTATCACCTGTAGAAGTTCATATGGATGACGTTCTTATTTTTGTAAAACCGGTATTCATGCTTACTATGATTGATGGCAAAATTTGCACTGCCTTGTCGACAGTGTCCGGTTCCTCTCAAACTTGCTATATATGTGGAGCAAAGCCATCCGAAATGAATAAACCTGATGTTATTTCAAAGAAACCACTCGATACAGCTGCAATGACTTTTGGACTTTCTCCATTACATTCGTGGATAAGATTCATGGAATGTATACTGCACATTGCATATAGACTCGATATAAAAGTCTGGCAAGTTAGAGGTGATCAAAATAAAAATCTAGTCAAAAACAAGAAGGAGCAGATTCAAAGAAGATTCAGAAATGAAATGGGTTTATTGGTGGACATGCCTAATCAACAGTCGGGAAATACCAATGACGGCAACACTGCCAGACGCTTTTTTCGAGATTCCTCAAGAACAGCTCAGATAACTGGCGTGAATTCAGAACTGGTTCATCGATTTCATATAATTTTAGAATCTCTCGGATGCGGGTTTTCGATTGACGTAAATGCCTTTGATTTGTTTGTTAAAGATACCAGGGAACTGTATCTTATGGAATATTTTTGGTACAATATGCCTGTCAGTGTTCACAAAGTTCTTTTTCATAGAATAGAATAGAATAGAATAGAATATTTATTTGCGTAAAACATGGTATACAAGGGTGTTATGTACAAATTGAGGCACAAGCATGTTTAGCTAGGATAAAACATAGCATGCAAAATTTTAAAAAACAAGTTAAGCAACAACAACCGTTTTTTTTTTTTAAAACATCAACATTTTTTATCTATAAATTCTTTTAAACTATAAAAACTACACTCGACTAACCACTTATGAAATTTTACTGTAAATAATTTTGTGTTTAAAGCTTTGAAATGCCTTGGTATTTTATTATAAATGTTCACACACATTGCCAAGCAGTTACTATTGTATTTAGACAGTCTAGGCGAATCATTTAACACTAGTTTATATGGATCTCGTCGATTCCGAGGATTTACATCATTTGCAGTCTTAAATAGTTGCTTATTTTTCATAACAAAAACACATATTTCGTAAATGTAAAGCGACGGTAACGGTAACAAACCAAGTTTTTTAAATATGGGTCGACATGAGTCGTCGGGCTTAAGTCCACAAATTGCTCTCATGCACTTTTTTTGAGCGATGAATGCTCTTTGGAAGTCAGTGCTGTTACCCCACATTATTAGTCCATAACGTAACAACGATTCGACGTATGCGTGGTATGACATTACAGCAGTTTTTATATTAGTTATATTTTTTACTTTTTTTAATGCATAAACAAATTTATTAATTTTAGTGCTAACATTGTCTATGTGCTCTTTCCAGTTTATGTCTTTATCTATTATTACACCTAAAAATCTGGTACGCGTTACTTCACTGATTTTATTAATATTGAGTTTAATGTCATTTTTGGAATTATTTGATCGATTAAATTGGATGTAAATGGATTTATCTAAATTTATCATCAAATGGTTAATGTCAAGCCACTGCAATAATTTGTCAATTGTATTATTAATGTCAAGTTCATGTTCTAAAATGGTATTTAGTTTTTTATTAGATGTCACTATAATAGAAATATCGTCAGCAAATAATACGCATTTATGGTTAGTTATTTTTATGATGTCATTTATATAAATGAGGAATAATATTGGGCCTAGCACACTTCCCTGTGGAACGCCATATTTATTATGTTTATATTTCGATAAATAGGATATTATTACATTATTTTCATTTTTTTTATTGATAATAACACATTGTTTTCTATTGCTTAAATAGGACGACAGCCACTGAAGTGCCGGTCCTCTAATACCAACAGCTTCCAATTTTTGTAGCAATATGTCATGAGACACCAGATCGAAAGCTTTCGATAGATCAAAAAATAGGCCTGTAGTTATAAAATTATTATTTATATTTGAAAGTATAGCTTGCATAAGGGAAAAAATAGCTAACGATGTGGACTTGTTCTTTTGGAATCCAAACTGCTGGTCACTTATAATATGAAATTTATTGCAAAAGTCAGTTAACCTTTTTAGCATACATTTTTCAAAAATTTTAGACAATATGGGTATAAGAGTTATAGGTCGGTAATTGTTGATGTCAGATTTATCTCCCTTCTTGAATAAGGGCTTTATTAAAGATAGCTTTAATTTTTCAGGAAAGGTGCCTTGTGAAAATGACATGTTTATTAAATGCGTCAGAATACCAGTCAGTTCGTTGCAACAGGCTTTGACGATTTTTGTATTGATCTCATCATAGCCCTCCGACCTAGTGTTGGACAGAGACATTATTTCCTGTCTTACCTCGTTAGCTTCCATTGGTCTAAGAAACATAGAGTTGACACTCGTACTTTTGCAGCGGTTTTGATTTGTGCTTCTTTCCCCTTGCACATGCGTTAAATTAACATAATTGTTATTAAATATAGTAGCCATTTGTACAGGGTCTGTAGTTATTGTTTCATTGAATTTAATACTTTCTATGTTGTCTTTGTGAGTGTTACTGTTTATTTCGGTTTTAATGACATTCCATGTGGCTTTACACTTGTTATCATGATTATGAATATATTTTATATTTGCACTCTTTTTTGAATTATAAATGCATTTATTTAGTAGACTGGAGTAGTTTTTATATTTAGTTTTATTAATTAAATTTTTATTTTTATAATATCTGTAACGTAGCATCCGTTTAGTTTTACAACTTTGTCTCAAACCTTTGCTTATCCACTTTTGTTTGTTTTCCTTATTACTATTGATTTTAACTCTTACTTTAGGAAAACAGAGACCATACAACAGACACAATAGCTCATGAAAATCATTGAATGCACAGTTAGTGTCAGTTTTGAAATATATATCGGACCAAGAAAGATTTTCCAGACATTCTTTAAATTTTCGAATGTTGTCGACGTTATAGTCTCTTTTATAAATATAGTATATTGTTGATTTCTGTGGTTTCTTTTTGATTGGAAAGCTTAACATTTGTGCTGTGTCGTGATCAGACAGATACAGGGGCAGTACAGTGGCAGTCGCGTTGGCAATGTTGCTTAAAATATGGTCAATACAAGTCAATTTGCGAGTGGGTACATTGATGTGGATTTTTAAATTATGATTGTTAGATAAATCTTGTAATCCATTTGTGATGTTACCTTTTTTAAGAGTATTTATGTTGAAATCACCGGCCACAACTATATTTATTTTGGACTTGTATTTATTTGACAAATCATGCAAAAGATTGTGTAATTTTGTCAAAAACAGATTAGGATCAGATTGTGGTGTTCTATAAACACATATTACTATTAATTTATTATTTATAATTTCTATGCCACAAACCTCAAAGGTGTTTTGAGTTGCATAGTTTTTCACAAATGACAGCTCTTTATAAAGTAAACCCATTTTAACTAATATGCATGTGCCACCTCTTTGCTTCTCTCTACAGTAGTTGGTAGCCAACTGATAGTTGCAGATTTTCACATAATTTTCATAACCTTTTTTTACAAAGGTTTCCGATAGACATATAACATCTGGATCATTATTCGCTTCTTTTAACTCCTGAATTGTAATTTCTAGTAGTTCTTGTTTAGATAATAAACTCGCTATATTTTGATGGAGTATTCTAAACTGGTGTGTTTTATTAGTTTGAGGTACGAAAAAAATGAGTCACGCTTGTTTAACACAGGAAAGTAATAAGGTATAGTCCCTATTTGACCGTTTGAGTTGTGTTGCAGAGAGGAACTATGTTCGTAGGGCTTTGTACAATCAACACGACCAAAGTAGTAAGGGATTGTCCCTTTTTTGGGTTTATCAGTAGGCACGTTTAATTTGGAACTTGATTTGTTACTCGCTATTATTTTTCGTATTTCGCTCGGATTTAAATACTTATCACTATAATCGCAACAATCTATAAGATAATTTATCGACTTACAAATACTGGATAGATCCGTGGATGTTTGATTTACGAAGTGACAATTTTTATAACTATTACAAACATTTTTTATAGAGTAGTTTAACTTACGTACATTGAGGTGCATGTTATTGACGACATTTAACACAATAATAGTGTTATTTATAAATGTATTTAAAACAATTTGCAATTGAGACAACAAAAGGTTAGGGTTGTTGTCATTTTCACCTATGCATATTACAAGTTTGTCTTCAGTGGTCAATTTAGTATTTCTGCAGTTTGCTATAATTTCGTTGCTAGGCGCATTTGGCTTTGTTTCAGCAACGAGCCTGTATTTTTCATACTGCGTATTAGTCCTTGAGTGTGAGATGGCTGCTGCTAATCCGACGCAACGCTGAGTACCGAAGATAAATATCTTCCTTTCTGGGATATTATTCCCGTCTATGGCAACATATGTCTGAGCGCTGACGATGGCCACAGTCTCTTGCTTCTGTTCTTGACTTACGGCAGGTTCACAGACATTGTAACTACTTTGCATTATGATTGCAATGCGTTCTTGGAGAGCTGCAATCTCCTGCTGTGCAACCTTTAATTGCTGCTGTAAGGTTACGATTTCTTGTTCCAGGGATGACACATTAACATTGTCATTGGGTTTGGATTTCAACTTTCTGGATGATGATGGTAAAGAGGATGGTGTAGAAAGTATGTTGCATGGAGTTGACAGAGCTGGCCTCTTTTTCTTAGTGTTTGGACCTGGACTTGAAAATATGGAAGGCGACTGGCATAAAGATTTTAATGTTTTGTTTTCTGAAGTTAACTTGTTTATTTGCTTGTGTAGATCGGTGTTTTCCAACAGTATATTTCCTAGTTCATTTTCGGTAATTTCGAGTTTTAATGAGAGTTGTGCAATTATCTCCTTCATTTCTGAGGCTGATACTAAGTCAGACACAGTACCGTCAACACTCATTGACAGTTTGTTGGGAGTACTATGCGATTCAATAGATGTTTCGCACTCAGTCAATACGTGGGAATCAAGTAAATCTGCAGTATTTTGAACCGTAGATATACGTTTAGACGAATCATCACGTACTATATCCTTAGTGCTTTGTGGTTGTTCCGTTGGTGAGGGTGTTTCCATCGGTGTTACTTTTTTCCTCACGGTAATATTGGGTGTACAGTCGGTATTAGCGTATTTTTTGCTTCTAATGCATACCTTACATCTCCACTTTTTTCTGGATTCCGCGTCTTTGAGGCGATACGTATGTTCTGGATAACCATCGCAATCCAATTCATACCGGTTATCACAGGCAGAACACAAAGCAGTGCTTTTTATGTTTACTAATTTTTTGCATTTATAACATGTTACTAGTGCTGCCATCTTGCAATAATTGTTGTACTAGTCTCTTTATAAATTCCAAATATGAATTTTGGAACTTACGAAAAGTGATGTAGTCTCTGAGGTTTGAACCCGCGGCCACTCGTGTGAGGCTAGTTTAACTGCAAAAGTAGTGGTGTTAGCTATTACGCCAACTGAACGTTACTAAAGTTCGCTAAATTTGTCAACCTATTGCAGTAGATGTTTTTTATTTTGAATAGGCAGGTCAGCGTGACAGTTTAAATTCAAATCACTGTGTGAGTCACTTTTTCACTTGATCTTTGTTGTTATTTTTTCAACACACTTTTTTTCATCGAATTAAGTCACAGAATATTGTACATTTTGCAATCTTTAGTTTATTTTCATTGGTATTGTTGATTTTATGGTCGTATTTGCTATTTTAAAGCACAGTTTATTGTTCACAGTATAATTTGTATTAACTTCACAGTTTATGTAAGAAATCCATGGATAACACTGTCACTTAAGTATTAGGTGATGTTTTATTAGTTCACTTATTTTTATTCACATAAAAGCACAAATAGTATTTTTAACTGATATTTAATAACAGAGCGATTGTTTCAACGTTTGGCTAGACGCAGCGCCATCTAGCGGATGACTTCGCGTGTAGATACAAATACAGATCTCCTAAATAGACTTTTAATCTCATCTGACCCCTATTTAGCAGGATTAAGGAGCATACCACGAAAAAATAGAAGTATATTGGAGCCAGAAGTTTTGTCATTGCTTTCCCTGCCCACAACGAATGAGTAATATGTTTATTTGCTGTATTCTTCAGTTTTTTAAATTGCAAAAATACAGGAAACAATACAAAATTATTTTATAAAACTAAAAAAACATTTAATTATAACTTATATCAATCAAATTAATTAGTTCCGTATCATAAGAATAAAATCCCGTCAGATTGCGATTTTCTTACAGTGTGCGACGCTTTATCGCCCGACGTGGTACACCAACAGAAATATTCTCGGACAACGGGACGTCGTTTGTGGGAGCAAATCGGGAGCTGAGAGTCTTGTACGATGCCGCGGTACCAGATTTTGCAGCACATGAGAAGATTAAGTGGCGTTTTATTCCCTCATCAGCGCCCTTCATGGGCGGAGCTTGGGAGCGACTGGTTCGGTCGGTTAAATCCGCCCTGAGAGTAACCTTGAGAGAACGGGCACCGAAAGAAGAGGTTCTAGCGACTCTACTGGCTGAAGCCGAGGCTGTAGTGAATACGCGTCCACTGACACACGTCTTTCCAGATGGGAAATACCCGGAGGCGCTGACCCCTAACCACTTTTTGTTAGGGGATTCATCCAGTCGCCCCTTTCCAGCCGAGGATTTGACGGATGCAGTTTTGATTGGTCGGAGCGGGTGGAGGAAGGCACTTCGGCTGAGCGATCACTTTTGGCGTCGTTGGGTGTCCGAATATCTGCCCGCCTTGGCACCCCGCCGCGTACCGGGAGTAGATGTCGCCGTTAGAGTTGGCGACCCGGTCCTCATCGGCGACGGGGATTTGCCGAGGGGGACCTGGCCGCGCGGCGTGATTGCGGCTCTGCACCCGGGGCGTGACGGGGTTGTGCGGGTAGTTGATGTCCGGACCCCAGCAGGCACATTGCGGCGGCCATTAAAAAAGATAGTTCTCTTGTAAAAAAGGGGAGCATGTGCCCGATTGGCACCTTTTTGATAACTTGTCTATGTTTTTTTATATTTTACTTTTTTTTACATTGTCTATTTTCGATATTGTTTTGTTGATTTGGTTTCTTGAAGTCATGATAAAATAACGTTTACTTACGGAAAGTTGGGTTTTATTTAAATATCTACAAACTTGGATATTAATCCATCCGTTCAGTAATAGAACTACTTTAACATGGCTCTGACTAGTTCAACAATTCTGTCTAAACTGCGCCACATCCAACACATGCTTTTATACACAGCTATTAACATTCACCATGGTCATGTAGACACCAGACTTTTACCGCAGAACCAGCTCTTTCAGGAGCTCAACATTATCTCTGGACAATTGCCACAACAACTATCGTTACCCGTTGACAACATTCAAAATCAATTATCTGACATATACAAACTACTAGAAGTAAAATCCAGATTATTTGATAAATATTTTATCATCGAAATTACATTACCATGGTACCAGGCGATTCACAATATATAAAACAGTTTCTATTCCGATGATAAAAAACAACAAACATTCACTTACAATGAAAACAAATTCAGATTATGTTGCAGTGAATATAAGAAAGGAGACATATATGCAGCTCACAGACAGTGGCCCTGGAACATTGTATTAAAATTGAACCAAGTACATAATCGGCAATAACAAACATTACATTATCAAAATGTATCTACCAAACATAAAAAAACGGATTGTTAATATTTTTACTTCTCGTTAATTGTCAGTAAACTTACAACCTATTTAATAATCCGTGTGTACGCTTGTAACAGCACTAGTGGTCACAAAACCGTATAATGTTCTAATTCTAACAACACAACATAACAACATAATGAAATCTAACTTCTTTGCGTTTTGTCCTCACATTCCAATGCTCCCAGTACATTAGAAAGATGAAATTGCGAAAATCGTTTCGTTGTTTATTTTGTTGGTGAATAAAAACGATTAAATACTTGAAACAAAATATTTCAAAGCTCAAACACAACAAAGATTTAAATAGATGGCGTGGCATGCACCGACTCCTCATTCTGTCTATGTAAAAATTATTTGTTTTTTTTTAAATGAATCATAAGGTTTTTTTTCCCCCTTTACCATCCCCACCACTCGGAGCCCCATGGTTATGGAGATATCCATGGTTAAAGTTTCTAGGTTAGAATAAAAATTTCTATCAAAGTCTATCAATTTTTGGGTCGGGAAGGGGGATAGGGAAGTGGGGGGTAGTGGGCCTACCCCACTATACCATCCCAACCCCGCGGAACCCCATGGTTAAGGAGATATTCATGGTTAAAGTTTTTACAATTACTATTTAACAACAATGTCGACGGAGCCCCGCTGCGCGGGGCTCCTATTTCTGTCTGAAGGGTCTAAAGTAACCTAACACTTAGAAGAAGACGGGAGCCGAGTTCGCTCGCTTTGCTCGCTCACTTCAGCTCCCGTCATCTCTTCGAACCTAACCTGTCCGTGTCGGGGTGCCCTAAGCTCCCGAGCTCGCTTCGCTCGCTCCTGGACTAATTCTCATATTTTTACCTCACGAAAAACATACAAAAAACATAAAATTTCCTAGTCTTGAAAATTTGTAAAAAGCTTTCTATTTATGAGTACAACCTATAAAAAAAAAATGAACTTCCAAATCAACGGCCCATAATGGAAATTTTATCCATTTTTTTATTGCGCAACAAAGAGGGCGCGCCAGCCATTGTCCATTTTGTTTGTTCCGTCTTCGCTTTGTGCTGGCACCGTTACCACTTCCAATGTCGGAAGGGAGGACTCTTCTCATTAAATTCGAGTTCATGCTCCATGTCTGTCTTGGGTCTCGTGGGCGTCATATTGGGTTTAATGCTGGCACAAAGCAAGTAGCAGGTAACTAATGCCATTGAGATAGTCCTTGGTCCAATTTTAACAAAGCAGCGGATTCGGTCACCAAGCATTTCGCTTTCTCTCAACAAAAACACACTTCTTCAAGTTTATACACGCCACTTTTCTGGCTACTTCACTTCTCCACCCTTTTCCTCACAACGCGCCGCGCGCTTCTTTTTCCAACTCTACGAAAACACATGGCCAGAGACTCCACTCGAGAGAGCCAGCATAGCATAGACTCCACTCGAGAGAGCCAGCATAGCATAGACTCTCCTCGCTTTTTCATTGGCCAAAGAACTAATCTGGCAAGTTACCGCTTTTAAAATATCTAATCAGAATCGAGTATTTTGCCATAAGAAGAATAAAGTGTAGTCAATCGAATAAAATCGAACTGAGCTTTGAACCATAAGCTAAATGTTGCCAATTAAACAAAACTGAATTAATAAGTTTACAAGCAATATTTCTTTGTTCCTAATTATTAATCGTATACCTTCCTCCGACATATATATGTTTAGATTATTTTCTACTGTTTAGTTTGGTTTTCTATTAAAGCGTGTTTTTTAGTTCTTTTTTAAACTATTGTTTTTGTATTCTTGTGGTGGCTAGCTCCCTCAGGGGCCCGGCTGACGTGTTGTTGTGTGTGTGATCCACGCCTGCTTATTACGCAGGCGGAGATTCAGGGGCATGCTGACCCTCGGGGCTTCGCTCCCGTCAACTGGCTACCTACCTATCCTGGCTACCCTGCCCCAAACCTGTCTACCCTGGCTTCCCTGGCTACCTTGCCCCTACCCTGGCTACCATGGCTATCCTGGCTACCCTGGCTTCCCTGGCTACTCTGGCTTCCTTGCCCCTACCCTGCCTATCCTGGCAACCATGGCTATCCTGGCTCACATGGCTACCCTGCCTACCCTGGCTACCCTGCCCTAAACCTGGCTTCCCTGGCTACTCTGGCTACCCTGGCTACCCTGGCTACTCTGGCTACCCTGGCTACCTTGCCCCTACCCTGCCTACCCTGGGTTCCCTGGCTACTCTGGCTACCCTGCCCCAAACCTGGCTACCCTGGCCACCCTGGCTTCCCTGGCTACTCTGGGTACCCTTGCTACCTTGCTGCTACCCTGGCTACCATGGCAACCCTGCCTACCCTGGCTACTCTGCCCCAAACCTGGCTACCCTGGCTACTCTGGCTACCCTGGCTACCTTGCCTATCCTGGCTGCCCTGTCTACCCTGGCTACCATGGCTACCCTGCCTATCCTGGCCACCCTGGCTACTCTGGCTACCCTGGCTACCTAGCCCCTACACTGCCTACCCTGCCCCTACCCAGGCTACCCTGAACACCGTGCCCAAAACCTGCCTAACCTGACTACCATGGCTACCCTGCCCAAAACCTGCCTACCCTGGCCAACCTGGCTACCCTGGCTACCCTGCCTACCCTACCTACCCTGGCTACCCTGCCTACCTACCTACAATTTTTTATCTATCATCAATAGTTTCCTCAGCGCACGCCAAATAATGTATTTTACAGGCAACATTTTGCTACCTTGGGTTACATTATTGAAATTTTCATAAGGATCTCTAATATTTTTTGGAAATATATTATAGCCTATGACACTCAGGAATAATGTAGCTTTCTAATTTCAAAATCGGTTCAGTAGATCCAGAGATTACCCCTTACAACGTCACAAACTTTACCTCTTTATAATATTAGTATAGATATAGATAAAATATTATATGTATAAAAATCTACTACTATTCGTTAGTCTCGCTAAAACTCAAAAACGGCTTAATAAATCATCTTCTAAAAAATGTTCAGAGCATTTATCGTGTTTGATTTGGATGGCATCCAATTAACTCTACCAGTTGCATCTATCAATTTCTCTTTTGACGCTAGCGTCTTTGGGAAATCTACCTACGTATAAAAATCAGAAGGATTTTTCATTTAGTGATTTCAAGAAATTTCTGCACAAACAATTATTGTAATAATTATTAAGCATGCAATACAGCATACTTCCATTTTTTTATGGAAATATTTAATCCACCTAATATAAAAGAAAATATAGGTTCCTATTTTATTTTATCGATATCTATCTATAAAATAAATACCCGACCCGACTACATCCCTAATTGAGTAGCGAAGAACATTCGAGAACGAAATAGTTTAAACATTCAATCCAAAAAACTTTTTAACAAAAAATCAAACCGACTTCCAGAACAAAAAACTACAAAGATAAAAATAAATTTCTTTTCCGAAGTCGGTGTCTTTTGTGCCTACCCATTCTTTCCCGTTTTTCGACACCGACTTCGGAAAAGAAATTTATTTTTATCTTTGTAGTTTTTTGTTCTGGAAGTCGGTTTGATTTTTTGTTAAAAAGTTTTTATTTTTCTGTTTTTAGTTTTGGTAGGTACCTCCAATTAACATGATTATCAATCGATTTCAATAAGCCCAAACACGACTAGGATACATTGTTTTATATTAGAGTTCAAGTGCCTACCTTCCGGCTTCATCATCAGATCAGTTCGATGGTGTCATTTTCACCAGTACCATTTATTTATAAGTATTTGCTTCATTATAGTCGGTTAACTATTCGAGATATCTTATGCCCGTGACATATTTAGCATTTAGGAGATTCAGAGGCCATCTGTGGTCTTCTTCATCAGTTCCACTTCATCAAATGATACTTTCTGTGTGCAAATGATTGCATTGTTGATGAAAATACCAAAATCACTATATGTTTGCCTATAATATTTGAGGAGTTCCCTCGATTTCTCTAGGATTCCATCATCAGATCCTAACTTGATGATTATGGGACCAACTAGGAAGTATACCCTTTCAAACAAAAGAAGAATTTTTGAAATCGGTCCAGGCATCTTTGAGTAATCGGGGAACATACATAAAAAAAAAAAAAAAGATTCCGACGAATTGAGAACCTCCTCCTTTTTTTGAAGTCGGTTAAAAATAAACTTTATTTTAATCGCGTAAGGTTGATTTTAAATAGATGTTTTATTAAATTATTAGTAAATTGAAATTTACTAAGATTTTATTAGAAAACTAGAGGACGCCTCGCGGTTCCACCTGCGTAGTTCCCGTCCCCGTGGGAATACAGGGATAAAAAGTAGCCTATGTCACCCGGGGATAGAGTAGCTTCCCGTTGGTGAAAGCATTTTTGAAATCGGTCCAGTAGTTTTGGAGCCTATTCGGTACAAACAAACAAAAAAATCTTTCCTCTTTATAATATTGGTATAGACAAATAAAATCGTTATTACCGATGATACAAAACACCTCCCTTTTTAACCGACTTCAAAAAAAAGGAGGAGGTTCTCAATTCGACTGTATTTTTTTTTTTTTATGTGTGTTACCTCAGAACTTGTTACTGGGTGAACCGATTTTGATGATTTTTTTTTATTTGAAAGCTGGTGCTTGTCATGTGGTCCCATTTAAATTTGGTCAAGATCTGATGAAGAACTTCGGAGATATACATCAGAACTCTTCAATAAATGACAGCAGATCACTCGGGATAGCTGCAATCGGATGTATTTTTATTGTTTACATCATTTCATAACATAACATCACACTAGCACACTTTAGAGGGGTACGCAGGTGTGAACAGTTCACCCTGGTATACTCTAAATCCACCGTTTTTGTTTAAGTTTCATGTTTCTGGGTTAATCTATTCTGGCTTCACTTTGGAGAGTTGGTCCGTTACCCACAACTAAAAAGTGAAAATAAATACTTTTTAACAAAAAATACAACCGACTTCCAAATAAAAACACTACAAAGTGAAAAATAACTTCAATTTCGGAAGTCGGTGTCAAAAAACGAAGATCCCAAAACAGGAACACCGACTTCCGAAATTGAAGTTATTTTTCACTTTGTAGTGTTTTTATTTGGAAGTCGGTTGTATTTTTTAAGATTATTTCTCCTATTATCATTTTTGCACTCCAAAATGGAATAAAACGGCACAGTTACAGAAAAATAAATTAGTAGCGAGACTAGAAACTCGACGTGATACAATTGACACAGTTAATACTATAGATCGTAATTTAATTTGACAAATAGAATAAGCAGTAGTGCGTACGCCTTATACAATCTGTCTCGAAGGGTTAATATAGATGCGCTATTAACCGCTTACTACGGGCTAACTGAATCTGTTCTCAGATATGGGTGGTAACGCTTCCTAATTTATAGTTCATATTTTATTACATCACCATAGGGCGATTGAGAGGCATTGGTATACTAGTTCCAATTTATTAAATAAGTGTCACATATCGTTGTTTTGGGGATATTCCGCGTGATGGCACTACAGTCATTACGCCGTCGCCACGACCACCAGCGGTCGGGCAGTCTCTTGCAACCATGGGTTGAGTGCGTCCATCACGCATTCTCTCGCCCAAAATTCTTAATTGAACTTACATAGAAAGTGTTATCTGTATTACCTAGACCTACTGTGTTGTGTACCGCTGGCCAGCATAGTGTACCTAGTCTGTGAGCTGAACTTCTCGAACGTGGCATCTGCATCTGCATGGGAATCGCTGTTTCAAAGGTATGTGGCATAATTAGTAAATTGAACTTTATCCATTGCCTTTCGTCTCATCTGCGTACTTCTCTCCTTCAATTTAGCACTGCTGAATCAGCAATTATAGCCTAGATTACTCTAATAATTTAGGTTCAATCGCGTGTGATTTTACTAGTAATCTTCTAGAGGTTATACGCACCATTTTGGTCCTTCGAACTGGTTAAATTAAATTTGGGCCTATTTACAGCCTAATTTTAAGTCCTTAAAGTCTAAATTTAAGCAAAAAGTTCATAAAATTAAAATTTCCATATTAATTGCAGATCATCACACAATTCTCGCCTCTATTGCGTTGGGAATAAGGCTGGCTGCCTTGCGTGTAGTACTTTCTACCGGCAAATTAATTGTTAACGTAAATCTTTAATTTCACTAATTGAAACTCCGAAAAATACATTTAATTGAATATCAACGTTGATTCATATCGCTAAATAAGTATATTTAATAAATCAGTTAATTTTCGGCGTAATTACATATTGTTTTGTTCGTGTTTGAAAATTGTGGGTAGTCTGTTAAAACATTCTTCAAGTTGGCCTACGTGACTGTGGAATATTCCAGTTCTTGTTATCGTACGGTTAATTTTTATTTACGCATTGGAAACTTTTATATATTTTTCTAATGGAGATTTGCAGAATGAATGACATTGATTATTTTACGATACACTACTACTGTTGGTTCGTTAAGTAAAAATTCGCCTACTATACTCGTATTGCACGAGTAGGTATTTTTTATAATTCTAGACTCAACCGCATTTGATTAATTATTGCAATTAACCAGATTATCATTGCGTCGCTTGTTATTTTATTTTGTAAGGTAACTTCATCTTTTGATAGGAACCTTCAGGTAAAATAACAGATTTGTATAAACTTTACGCATTTAGTTCTCCTCATAGGAAACAGCCGTATATTTATAGGTACATATCACCCCCGCACCTAACTTGTAAACGTAGTACTTACTAGATAATTTACTTCGAACGGTCATCTGCGTATTTACTTGTTAGGAATTTTATTGTGTTTTACGAAGGTATTTCGTTACGAACACAATCGCATCGCTTACGGAAATAAGTACCATACTTGTTTCTAAGTTTCACACTTAACTTATTGTTGGTTAAGAATCTGTACATATTCTATGTATTGAGTAAGTTAATCTCATATAAATAGAATACTACAAGGAAAAAAAATATCGCTTCGCATCCGACATAAATGTTAATTATCGGGTTGTAGGTATCTCTAAGCTAATCATAGATATAGGTAGATGGGTACGTTCATAAGGTATTTCGCGTGCTTACTATTTTATTTGTATTAGACTTTGTTACTTGTACACGGTTCAAACTTTGTACGCGGTTCAAACTTTGTACGCTGTTCAAACGTTGTACGCTTTATTTTTTTCACCTTACAATTTATTATTGTTAGGGTTCGCGTGTACGGATCGTTCCGTA
The DNA here is from genome assembly GCA_964057195.1 of Orthosia cruda. NCBI lineage: Eukaryota > Metazoa > Arthropoda > Insecta > Lepidoptera > Noctuidae > Orthosia > Orthosia cruda. Next base: position 119,650 of record OZ059827.1, on the reverse strand, counting down.
CTATTGTTTACGTAAGTTGTAAAATCTTTCGTTGAGTTAAAGTCTGATTGGACCACTAATTTCACTTACGCGGGTTCCGTAAAGATAAAAATTTGTTGTTTTTTTTTGTTTCCATATTTTAACTTCTGTTCACCATGACGGACAAGGTTAAACTTAGATTGTTGGAAAGTAAACGCGACTCGTATTTCGAGCGGGTTCAAAGGATTTTGGATTCAACAGAATCTTTAACAGCAGAAAGATTACGTAATTCTTTTATTGCTCAGGCTAAACAAATTGACAGCCAACGTAGCGAATTCAATGAGATAATGGACGAGATAAATATGTTAAAATTGACATTGGATCCAAAGTGCGAAGTAAGCTATAGTGCCTTACATTCATTTGATGAGTTGGTCGGCGAGATAAAAATGACTTCAGCTTCATTAACTGAATCAAATGTTTCCAAGGAACCTAGCCCGATAGCGAGCCCTAATTCTCATCATATAAAGGTACCTAAAATTGAGCTGCCTGCCTTTGACGGTGATATTCAGAGTTTTCCGTTCTTTTATGAGACTTTCAAACGTATTATACATACGAACGCCGATTTATCAGATTCTGATCGCATTCATTATCTGTTGAGTTGTCTAAAGGGAAAGGCTAGGAATATGGCAGTAGGTATTGTACCTTCTGGCGATAATTACCGCGTTATCTGGGATGCGCTTATCGCAAAGTACCTGGATACTCGCGCGCTCGCCACTAATTATCTAAATCAACTGTTCTCATTGAAGTCGTTCGGAACGACACCCGCTAATATTGAACAAGGTTTCGATAAATTAACTTCTACGGTTACTGGACTCAAACAATTAATAAATACATAACTTGGACGATTTTATATTTATTCATTGGGGTCTTAAGTTAATAGACTCAGGTACAGCAAAACATTTTGAAATGTCGCTTCGTAATCAACAAGAGTTGGATTATGATTATTTCGTAAAGTTTGTTCGTGAACAAGTAAAAATCTTATATCGCTCCTCTTCTGCGGCAACTAAGCCCGCCCCTGCAGGTAGACCCAGCACCTCATCTAAGGTCTCGCAGGTGTTTGTGGCTACTGAATCTAAATGTTCGCTTTGTCGATCCACGCATAAAAACTTGTATACGTGCAAAGCGTTTCAAAAGTTGAGCGCGGATAATAGATTTAAGTTTGTAAAAGACAATAACAGATGTGTTAACTGCCTAAGTAGCCAACATACCGTCTCTAAGTGCCTATCTAATTCAACATGTAGGAAATGCAACGCAAGCCCCTGCGCTGGTGCCCGCTAGCGACCCAGCCTGCGTTTCTGCGGCCGACCCAGCTACTTCTGATCGTGTGGCGTTGTGTACGCATTCTTCTGCTCAAGCCCAGGCCACACGTAGCACCGAAGTGCTGGCTACTGCCAAGGTGTTAGTGGCGGGTAGGAAGGGTAAGGGCGTGGTGGTTAGATGTCTTTTGGACCCTGGGCCGCAAAAGAATTATATGACGTCGCGTTGCTGCCGTATGCTCGGTCTAACTATACATACGGACTCAATAACTACCGTTCGTGGTATTGGTGGCACAACGCAGGCCGATCGCGGCTCGGTGAATCTTACGTTCAGCTCACGGTTTTGCTCGCAGCTTAGGTATAGATTTGACGCTCTAGTTTTGGATGAGATAACCGGGCAGCTTCCTCTGGGTGCTATAGATACTGCCGAATTGAAGCATATTGATCCTAAACTACTCGCTGATGACAGCTGGGGTGTGCCAGGTAATGTTGACATGTTACTTGGAGTCACGTTGTTCGCTAAGTTATTGCGACCCGGTCCCGTGACCAGCGCACCCGGTTGCCCCGATGCATTGGAGACTATGCTCGGCTACATACTTCTAGGAGAAGCACCTATTATCGAACCTTCAACTGACACTCTGTCATTCTTTGCGAGTTCTTTCGATAACTTCGATCTTCGTAAGTTTTGGGAGATTGAAGATGTTACTGCTTCGTCCGTAGGGAGTGTGGATGATAAACACTGTGAAGAGTTTTATTGTAGCACAATTACCCGCGCTCCAAATGGCAAGTATGATGCAGCTTTACCACTGAAAACAGACGCGTCAGCGTTAGGAAATTCTTTTGATAAAGCTCGCAAGAGATTCCATAGCCTCGAACGTAAACTTAAATCGCTTCCTAACGTCAAGCTTCTTTATGATGACGTCATACGGGATTATCTACAGAACAATTATATTTCTTTGGTGCAAAATATTTTACCTGAATGTGGGTTGCCCAAACGAAATTGTAAGGAGCGAGAAATGGACCATGCTGTTATTCGAGAGGATAAAGTGACCACTTATAAGCTACGCGTGGTCCTAGATGGTAGTGCAAGTACAGATAACGGTACCTCGCTCAATGATATCCTGTACGCAGGTCCAGTCCTTCAGGCTGACCTTTTTAACATCTTGTTAAATTTTAGGCTTTTTAGTATCGCTATTTCCGATCGTTCGCTTCAACGTATCTTATATCAGTTTAATGAGGAAGAAGAACTTCAAATTTGTCAGTTTTCAGTGCTTCCCTTTGGATTAAAGTGTAGTCCTTTTATAGCGATTCGCACTATCCAACAGTTATGTCAGGATGAAGGAACGCAGTTACCTCTCGCCAGGGACATTTTGCAGCGAGATATTTACATGGATGACATAGTTAGTTCTATACCTAGCACTGCGCTGGCTATAGACTCGGCTCGTGAACTAATAAAAATATTCTCTCTCGGTGATTTTCAGCTAACTAAGTGGTCTAGCAATAGTGTCGATGTTCTTCGGAATATTCCATAGTCATTACGACTTTCACAGAGCGTGGACCTAAGTAAAGATCCGACACAGAAAATACAGGGATTTCGTTGGTTCCCTGATGAGGATTGTTTCGTATTCCAGGTTAACCCTAATGTTCGCCCTTGCACGAAACGGAATATTCTTTCTTCCATTGCACGTCTTTTCGACGTTTTAGGCCTCGTGGCACCGATAATTTTATACGCCAAGCTTCTTATCAAAGAGCTTTGGCTTGTCAAACTTGGATGGAATGACGTCCCACCACCTCGCATTGTTCGTCTGTGGGAACAATTTCAAGCTGAATTGCCAATTATCTCTGAACTGAGATTTTTGCGACATGTCGGCGTCGTAGAACGCTGTAGGCTCTCCCTCGTCGGTTTTGCCGACGCTAGTGAGAAAGCTTACGGTGGTTCGGTTTACGCCCACGTTGTCAGACCCGACGGTAGTATCGTCGTTTCGCTGGTGTGTGCGAAATCTAAAGTCACGCCACTGAAAGTAGTTTCGCTAGCTCGTCTCGAGTTATGTGCCGCACTCCTCTTATCAACTGTGATAAAGCGAGTATATAATCTTTTCGCAGCTCGGCACGCCATTGAGGCAGTCGTAGCTTTCTCGGATTCAACTGTAACCTTGAGTTGGATTCATTCCGCACCGCATCGATGGCACACCTTCGTAGCCAATCGTATCGCTAAGATTCATGAGAATCTTTCGGCAGATCACTTCTTCCATGTCAAAGGGTCTGAAAATCCTAGTGATTGCCTCTCTCGCGGTTTAACGCCTGTTCAATTAGTTCATCATCCGTTGTGGCTTAATGGACCGCCGTGGCTTAAACTTCCGCGCGCTGAATGGCCGATAAAACCATTCGTTTCAGGCGAGTCGCAAGAGCTTCCCGAAATGAAGCCCGTTGCTTTACCTGTGTTCTCGCACGAATGCTCGGACAGAAGTCCTCCTTCCTACAACATTTTATACGCTCACTCTACTAGATTCCCGTCATGGTTGAAATATTGAAAAACCATTTGCTTCGTTTATAAGTTTATCAAACGACTCCCTAGAGGGCCCGTTACCGCGTCTGATCTGAGTTCGCTGAATCTATTGTGTGGCGATCTGTGCAGGGGATCCATTTTGAAGTTGATCTCGATCGCTTAGCCCGCAATGAGTTGTGCTCTAAGTCACTACAACGGCTAAGTCCCTTCCTCCACGAAGGACTTATCCACGTTGGAGGTCGCCTAGCAAACTCTGATCTAGATTTTGACTCACGTCATCAGATTCTTCTTCCGCGTCAAGATCATATAGTGGAACTATTAGTTTCCCACTATCATGTGAAAAATTTCCACACAATACCAACCTTGCTCGTATCTATCTTACGACAGAAGTATTGGATCCTGTCCGCGCGACGTATTGCACGTCACATTACCTTTAATTGTAACTTTTGCTTTCGAGCAAAGCCGCAACCTACCTTTCCTATAATGGCGGATTTGCCACGTTTTCGCGTTGAGTCGGCACCTAAGACTTTTTCTCAAACAGGTTGCGACTACGCGGGACCTTTCTTGATCACGTCGATACATGCTAGAGGTCAAAAATCGAGGAAAGCGTATATCTGCCTTTTTACATGCCTGACAACTCGTACTCTGCATCTTGAGATTGCCTCAGATCTTAGCACTGCGAGCTTTCTGTCCGCTTTTAAACGCTTCCTGGCGCGTAGAGGACCGGTTCAGTGTCATTACACAGATAACGCTACCAATTTTATTGGAGCCAAATCCTATCTATGAGATCTCTAACAATTCTTGGCTAAAGAATATCGCCCTTTGTGGGAAAGAGAACTTGCAGAGCATCGAATAACACTTAAAAACATCCCCTGTAGAGCTCCACATTTTGGTGGTTGTTGGGAAAGTGAAGTAAAGAGTGTCAAAACGCATCTCTGCAAGGTCATCGGTCAGCAAATTTTTAGTTTTGATGAGCTTAACACTATACTAACTCAAATAGAAGCTTTATTAAACTCGAGGCCTCTGTATGCGATTAGCTCGGATCCGTCAGAGCCCACTTCATTATCGCCGGCGCACTTCTTGCATACGAAACCTCTTTTATTTCTCCCCGCCTGCGAAGTCAATGAAAAGTGGTTACATCTTATTTCGCGTTATGAATTAACTGACCAAATGGTCCAGTCTTTTTGGAAGCGATGGCGCCAAGAGTACCTGCACACCCTACAATCCAAACAGAAATGGAACACCCCTGTCAATCCAATACGGGTCGGTATGGTTGTTGTCTCCATGCAGGACAATGTGATGCCGCTGCATTGGCCGTTAGGGGTAAGCACAGAAATATTTCCAGATAAAAACGGAGTTTGTAGAGTCGCATCGGTAAAAACTAAAAGCGGGATCCTTCAGAGTCGCCCGGTAGTAAAGTTGTGCCCTTTGCCAACGCAATAAGTTTCGTTACATTAATAATTAATTTTACCGTGCACCAATGTGCAGTATTAGATTTAATTACCGCGTAGGATAGTTAATTGAATATTCTTATTTATAATAGAGTCGCAACTTTAGAGTTCTCATAACCTTTGGTAAGAGTTGTGATGATCTGCAACTTATTTTACTTCTCCTTTGTTTCGAAAGTGGGAACTTTCAAGCCGGGGAAAATGGTTACGCTTCCTAATTTATAGTTCATATTTTATTACATCACCATAGGGCGATTGAGAGGCATTGGTATACTAGTTCCAATTTATTAAATAAGTTTCACATATCGTTGTTTTGGGGATATTCCGCGTGATGGCGCTACAGTCATTACGCCGTCGCCACGACCACCAGCGGTCGGGCAGTCTCTTGCAACCATGGGTTGAGTGCGTCCATCACGCATTCTCTCGCCCAAAACTCTTAATTGAACTTACATGGAAAGTGTTCATCTGTATTACCTAGACCTACTGTGTTGTGTACCGCTGGCCAGCATAGTGTACCTAGTCTGTGAGCTGAACTTCTCGAACGTGGCATCTGCATGGGAATCGCTGTTTCAAAGGTATGTGGCATAATTAGTAAATTGAACTTTATCCATTGCCTTTCGTCTCATCTGCGTACTTCTCTCCTTCAATTTAGCACTGCTGAATCAGCAATTATAGCCTAGATTACTCTAATAATTTATGTTCAATCGCGTGTGATTTTACTAGTAATATTCTAGAGGTTATACGGACCAATGGGGTTATCTTCTGGGGTAACTCAACTAATAAAGAACTTATATTTAAAGCACAAAAGAGATGCCTTAGAGCTATGTTTAACTTAAAATCGACCGATAGTTGTAAGCCCTTTTTCATACACTATAAAATATTAACATTAGCATCCCTTTACATTCTCGAAATAGTAATGTTTGTGAGAAATAACAATCACTTATTTCCACTAATGGCGGATGAATTTCCTAGAAACAGGCGTGATCAAAGTCAGCTCTGTCTGCATAGGAGTAGGACGGCACTTATGCGCAAAAGTGTTTTCTGCATGGGTTCTAGTATTTATAATAAGTTACCCAAAAGTTGGAGGGAGCTTAACAACGTTCAGTTGAAGAATCAGTTAAAAACCTTTCTAATTAAAAAAACCTACTATACCATTAGCGAATTTTTGCCATAATCATTTATTTTGACATAGTATAACTTTTATTATTATTTTTGTATGTTGTAACTTTTGGAAGAGCGGAACTTCCTAACACAAGTATATTTCTTACTTAAAAGGAAATTCCCTAAAACCGAATGTAATAGTATTCTTAAGTTATTGAAATAAACATTTATTATTATTATTATTTTATTAGTATATTATTGATATTTTGACATTTGATGAATATCACTTAGATTTTACATTTTTTTTTTTATTACTATTTGACATTTTTTTTATCATTTTATTTTACATAGATCTATCTATATACATTTTTATTTGACATTTGTTTAATATTTTACATAGGTTTGACATAAATTATTTTGCTTGACATTTGTTTAATATTTTTACATACTTTTGACATATATTACTGTTAATTGACATCTGAATGATATTTGTTATTACTAATTATCTCCAGTATTTTCTATTATTTTAATTTGACATTCTGTAATTCTGTCAATGGTCGCGTCATCTGTGTATTAAATCTCGAGGATGCAGCATTGAAGTATAATTTATGGTTAACTGAACTTACCTGTAAGTGAACTTCAACCAAAATTATACGAAATGCTGCATCCGAAGAGATTTAACACCCTCCCTACCCATGTATTATATACCTATGCTATACTTTTACCCTGAAATATTGTGGAATGGGATGAACTCTAAAACGAATGACGCGACCATTGACAGATGTACATAGGCTCAGCCATAGACTATCAAACGAACATTTCTATTTTTTTTTAGTCTTTGAACTGTGTGGCAATGCAGTACTCTGGGGACCGTTATTATGTTTAAATTAATTTTTATTGTAATTGTTCATGATAATAATTTCAAAATAATTTGCACGCCATAGAATGTGGCAAACATGTCCGAACCGATTGTTTTTCTTTAAATGTTATTCTGCATGCACGTATTATTTATTCTTGCATGTATACACGTGTTTGAGCAAATAAATATTTTTATCTTTCTGATGCTAGAATACGACTGGAATCAACTTGCGTGCATGCTTGCGTGGAAGCGCCTATTAGTGACACGCGTGCCACGCCTACTTAGCATTCAATCAACATTCGGATGCAGCGAGACGCTTCCACGTACGTGTGATATTGAAATTGAAAATGAAACATGTCAAGTATTTATAAAACAGTATAAGTATTAGAATGTACAAATGTTGTTACAGCAATGGCCCGGTGCGAGAGTCATGAGGCCGTGGTCGTCAGGCGTGCGGCAGCTCCAGGCCCAGCTGCGACACGTGCAGCGACAGCGCGGCGCCCAGCACGGGACGCGCGTATGAGCCGCGCAGCTCCCACCTGCACGCACACACACCGCGTGTTATTACGTTTAATAAACAGTATTCTTCATATACACACTGTTGTTTCTTCTATAGTCAAAATCATTGTAAAAGACAGACTCATCTTGCGCCATTTTCAAACAGTTATATCATGGCAGTTTATTTTTATTGTAATGGCAAAATTTAAGCGAATAAATTAATGAGCAACAATAAAACATAATTTAAGATAAATATAGGGATGCAATAAATTTAATTTGCATTTGACGAAACGGAAAAAAAAATGGAGCTCTGAAACAAATAGAATGTGGTTATTTAGTATTCTGTCTGTCGCACTGACCCCGCGGAGTGCAGCAGACAGCGCGCCGCCGCCTGCAGCTCGCTGGCCACCGCCTCCAGCGCCTCCAGCCCCTCCCGCGCCGCGTGCGCCCGCGCCGCCGCCACCAGCGCCGAGCCCGCGCCGCGCCGCCGCCAGCCCGGCGCCACGCACAGCGCATGCAGCCAGCCGGCGCGCCGCGGGCCCCAGCACTCCGACAGCGACACCGTGCCCACGACGCGCGCGTGCACTGTGCTGGGCGGAGCGGCCCCGGAGCCCGCGCCAGTGTGTAGGCGCACGGGCGGGCGCAGGGCCGCCGGCTCGGCCAGCAGCGGGCCGCGGTACTCGGCCACGAAGCCGCGCGCCTCCTTGCGCACGCGCTGAGCCTGCGCGGCGGCCAGCGCGCGGTGCGCCACGTGCACGCTCAGCGCCAGCGCGACCGCCGCGCCCGGCAGCACGGCCGCGCACGCCCACAGCCCGCAGCCCACGAAGATGAACAGCACGGCGCCACACAACACGCACACCTGCAGCGTCAGCTACACACACACACACACCTCAGTTCCCACACTCACAACTACAAACAGAAGCAAAACTGAAAACTAATGGGCGCCAAGAGAGTGGTGCAAGGGAGTGCGTTTGCACCCCGCTCCCAGCATTTTGGACTGATTCCTCGCGCTCTTTCGTAGCATACAGACATGCTCGTTAGCAACAATTAATTAACACAATTATAATAGTGACCTTCTTTAGCGTATTATTTTTGCCTAGAGTGTAGTTTAGTAAACACCTCTATTTACAAAAAAACACTTCCCAAAAAATTCACTCTCTCAAAACGTCTACTTCCCAAAATGATAATTATACCTAATGGAAACTTAGAAACAGTGAATTGACTAAAAAACAAAATGATCTACAACCACAGATAATATAATACTAGCATGCAGATCCCATTTATCTATTATCTCTTAATATATATAAATCTCGTGTCACAATGTTTGTCCTCAATGGACTCCTAAACCACTTAACCGATTATAATAAAATTCGCACACCATGTGCAGTTCGATCCAACTTGAGAGATAGGATAGTTTAAATCTCAAATTATAGTCGCAATTTTAATTTATTGCTAATTATTTGTCTGTTATTATTTGACAGTCACAATAAACTGACGCTATAACTCCAGAACGCACGAACCGATTTCCACGGTTTTGCATTCGTTGGAAAGGTCTCGGGCTCCGTGAGGTTTATAGGGTAAGTAGGGTAGGGTAGGTAGGGTAGGGTAGGTAGGGTAGGGTAGGGTAGGTAGGGTAGGGTAGGTAGGGTAGGGTAGGTAGGGTAGGGTAGGTAGGGTAGGTAGGTAGGGTAGGGTAGGTAGGGTAGGGTAGGTAGGGTAGGGTAGGGTAGGTAGGGTAGGGTAGGTAGGGTAGGGTAGGGTAGGTAGGTAGGGTAGGTAGGGTAGGGTAGGTAGGGTACGGTAGGTAGGGTAGGGTAGGTAGGGTAGGGTAGGGTAGGGTAGGTAGGGTAGGTAGGGTAGGTAGGGTAGGGTAGGGTAGGTAGGGTAGGGTAGGTAGGGTAGGGTAGGTAGGGTAGGGTAGGTAGGGTAGGTAGGGTAGGGTAGGTTGAGTAGGGTAGGTAGGGTAGGGTAGGTAGAGTTGGGTAGATAGTGTTAGGTAGGGTAGATGAATGTTTGGTGTTTTTATGGCAAAACAAAGATTGCCGGGTCAGCTAGTATATAAATATATAGTTATCTAGCATTTTTCGTATGATTAAGATGATTATTTGTTTTAAGTATGTGGCGTTTCCGAACAGAGCCGCGCGCTGTCAGGTGGACGGACCAATAAGGTTCGAGAAAAAAGACCGCCACTAATATTTTGACAGAGGGAGCTTTTCACTCTCTAGAAGAAACTTAGTTGCAAAAGAATCACCAGATAATTTTCTGATTCCATGTTCCAATAGTCGCGAATATTCAAAAGTGCAACTCGCTACTCCATGCTGGAACCTATCGATAAGTCGCTAGTGTTAATCTTTTAATATATATGGATATTTCATACCTAGTGTGTTTCACGTTCGAATAAATATGAAAGCATAAACTGGAGTGAACCGTGTTTTGTGTGCCTCTACCCCACTCGTCGGTTCCCCAAAAGTACTTCAATCGCGTACGGTTCCGTTCCACGGCTATAGATGGTGTTAGCAGCGACTTGTAAGTAAAAGGGTTTTCTCGATTCGTGACAATTTTTTGTTTTAAATACAGTGAAGATTTGTTTTATAGTATTTTTGCACGTTTTTTACCCACGCCGGAACGGAAACGGTACATGCGTTTGGGATGAGAGAATGTTTGTTTGTGTAAATCAATGTTGCAATTTTTCTCCAAAACGGGTTTGGGTTTTATTGGTGTATGTTCTTAGATAAGTGTTACAGTGACAACTCACCAGGGGGCACAGATTACTAAATTGTTACTTCGTAACAGATACATCACTCCAATACAAAAGCGTAAATACCTACGCTATAATAGCCTACAAAATCATAATAACCTACAAAATCATAACCAGCTGTGCAGAAATGTACCATAAATACGCACAAAGAGAATTGAGATTGCTTTGCCCGCCGCGCGACCCACGTGCGAGCGCGTCATCGAGCGAATGTGCTAGGGTTGTTTGTATGATGATAATGGTAATTAAACGAATGTTGTAGAAAAACAATTATTTTTATTTGTTGATCAAATATGTTTTAGTTTAAAATACAGACCCAAAGACTTCCGAAATTAAAGTTTATTTTTCACTTTGCAGTGTTTTTTTTTGGAAGTCGGATTTTTTGTTATGAACACTGAGAATGCTTGGATACCATTGGTGGGATGACTGTAATATTTATGGCGGCTTGTATAAACCTATCTATATGATATTTTAAACGTCTCGACCTTTTGAGCAACTAGGTATATTGTTGACAACAATAAGGAAACTTTGTTTGTACTGATATTGTAGACTTTTTGGTTGCGTCGTATGCGCTCGATAGTCGATATGCAGACAGTCGCGACTGTGCCGCAGTGACGAACGGACGGTGTGTTTTTTTTAACTTTAACCACGCAATTTTTTCATTAAAATAAGTTCAAGTACATTTTTAATAAGACGAGTAGGATATATTGTGCTGTTTTGTGTTGACACGAGTAAAATAAGTAGTTATAGGCGCAAAATTTCTAATCAATTCACAAAGTATTTTATTTGTTTATATAAAAAAAGCATATGTATAATCACAAAACTAAATGGAAACACAAAGTAGCCAAATGTTATTAAAATATAATTACCGTGCCCTGAGTGTCACTAACTAATTGACGCTGACTGTATCTACCTATGTTCTTACAATAAGTAGGTAACTATTAATTTATATAAAACAAAATTTTGTAATACCTGAACTTCTTAATTTACTACGATTATCATAGTACCTACCTACATATGTTCTAAGTTTAAGGAATACATTGTTAAGGAACGAGAAAAGGGAATTCGAAAAACAAAAGATTTAATACCTAACGTACTTTTGTTCGTTTCTCAGCAATGAAAAAAGACAAATTTTCATTTGTCACACTGCACAATAATTACGTGGTTTCGGCATTTTGATACTTAGCGCAGTAACCGTGACGTGCGAGCACTCGTGCGGCAGCCCACTGTCAGTTGTATGGCCGGCGATACACGAAGCTTTAGGCAAATAACGCGTGGCCTTAAGCGAGTGACGGACGCCTGCCAGAGGGCGCTGCAGTAAACATTTGTTTGTGCAAAACCAAAACTACTAGCAGCGCGTTTTTTACATGATATCTATGCTCTCTAAAAAGTTAAATAAGACAAAAAAATAAATTTATTGAAAAACCTACGAGTGTTAAAAAGTAATTGAAAACGACGACTTAATAAATAAATGTAGCGCGAGATAATAAACGTAGGTAAAAAGATTTAATAAGTAGAGTTATCTCTCGCGGAGTCGGTCATAAACGTAAACAATAGAGTATCAGTTTTCATAGTAGTATTTCCCTACGTACCTACCTATTCGGCAGTAAGGTAATCTAACTACGATTCATAAACCCTAAAATACACTATTATATTCTGGGGCAACGCCACAAATAAGGAATCAGTGTTTAAAACGCAAAAAAAGTTAATTAAAAAAATCAAAAAACCCGACTGCTTAAAAAGCGAACTAAAAAGACGTAAACAAGAAGAAAATCATGCTGTGCAGTCGGAGAATACATATTCGCGAGCTGGCTGACCAAAACCAGATTATTTGTCGAGTAATTTGTCGTCATTTATTGAAGAGTTCTAATGTATATCTCCGAAGTTCTACATCAGATCTTCACCAATTTAAAATGGAAACATACTCTTTTAAATAAAAATTGAATTTTCAAAATCGGTCCACAATTGGCGGAGATATCGAAAAAAAATGCTAGTTTAAAGTTGCAAAAAAGGGTAGGTATGATGCTGCAAAGAAAAAAGCTAAGAAAGCTGTGGCTATAGCGAGAGCAAAAGCTCAAGACAAGCTATACGACGCGCTGGATAGTCCAGCAGGCCAAAAGGATCTGTACCGGCTTGCTAGAGCTAGGGAGAAAAGTGCGAGAGATGTCTGTCAGATAAGAAGTATAAAAGATGAGGCTGGAATGATTCTTTCTGATGACGAAAAAATTAAGGATAGGTGGAAGTAATACTTTGAGAAACTGATGAATGGGGAAAATAACTGGAGTGGTATGTTAGAAAATAAACCTGTGAATGAGGGATTAGTGGGAATGATTAGTAGGTATGGATGAAGTAAGAATAGCAGTAAATGGAATGAAGAATGGTAAGGCAGTTGGTCCGGACGGAATACCAGATGAAGTGTGGAAGATATTGCGCGTAGATGGATGGACTTGGTTAGCTTTATTCTTCAATAAGTTGTTACGGGAAGAAGCCATACCTGATGAATGGTGCAATAGTACGCTGGTGCCCATCTTTAAAAACAAAGGCGATGTGCTTGAGTGCAAAAACTATAGAGGAATAAAGCTATTGTCACATAGTATGAAAGCTTGGGAGAAAGTTATTGAAAGGCGGCTGAGAGAAGAGAGTGAAATATCGCAGAACCAATTCAGTTTTATGCCTGGTCGGGGTACAACGGATGCCATTTTCGCAATCCACCAGTTGTGCGAGAAATACAGAGGTGCACATAAAAACTTGCACATGGTGTTCATTAACCTCGAAAAGGCATACGACCGGGTGCCCCGTGAGGTTTTGTGGTGGGCCCTCAAGAAAGGTGAGCCTGGGAAGTATGTACAGTTGGTCCGAGCGATGTACAGTCGATGCAGTACCCAAGTTCGGTCCACAGTGAGCACTACTGGTAGCTTCAGTGTGGCAGCTGGCTTACACCAGGGATCGGCTCTCAGTCCCTACCTCTTCCTGAAGATAATGGACGCACTGACGTCAGACATAAAGGAGGGGGCACCCTGGTGTATGCTATTTGCCGATGACATTGTGCTGGTTACCGAGAGTGGCCTAGAGGTCCAGAGCAAATTGGAGATGTGGTGGCACGGACTGGAGAGTGCTGGCTTGAAATTGAGCAGAACTAAAACCGAATACTTGTTCTGCGATTTTGGCAGTCTCTCCAGTTCCGTGCCTCTAGCTCTCGCTGGAACACCCATACCGATGTGCTCCGACTTCCGGTACCTAGGGTCGCTTGTCCAAGGGGATGGCGAGGTAGACCGAGACGTAATGCACCGGATCAGCTCGGGATGGATGAAATGGCGACAGCTCACTGGAACAACTTGCGACCCACGGATGCCCCTCAGGTTAAAGGGGAAAATTTACAAGTCCGTGATTAGACCTGTCGTACTGTATGGATCAGAATGTTAGGCTGTGAAAAAGATGGATGAAAAGAGATTGCATGTAGCAGAGATGAGAATGTTGAGATGGATGTGCGGAGTGACGAGAATGGATAAAGTGAGATATGAGTATATTAGAGGAAGTTTGAAAGTGGCGCCAGTGACAGAAAAGTTGAAAGGAAACCGTTTGTCCTGGTATGGTCATCTGAAGAGGAGACTGAGAAGAAGCGCATGTTACTAAAAGAGTTATGAATATAAATGTGGAAGGATGGAGAGGGAGGGGACGGCCAAAGAAAAGATGGATGGACTGTGTGTGGAGTGATATGAAAGAAAAGGGAGTCAGTGATAGCGTGACTGGGGACAGGACGGTATGGAAGAGGAAAACGTGTTGCGCCGACCCCAAGTAACATGGGACAAGGGCAGGAAGATGATAATGATGATCGAAGAAAAAAAAAACATTATGTGGAACATAGAACCTCCTCCTTTTTGGAAAGACGATTAAAAAATACCTATCCATAGCTGAGACTCGAACTCGCAACCTTAAGTGTAGTAGGCCACCACTTTTATCATTAGGCTATTCAGACGGACAATAGCCGCAGTGAAATAACGAACCACATTGCACGCACGTCAAAGTCGACGTTGACGTGCATGTAGTATCATTAGAGACCTAAAATCTCATAAAACGTATTTTTTTAGTCTCGAGCATTAAATCCCGATTTTTTTTTTATTCGTGCCACACTTGAAATAGCCCTTGAAGGTATATCGTTGATTCGACATAGAGTTGACCCCTGGCGCGCCGGGCGCGTTTTAGCGATCCTAACTACCTACCAATTAATTTTCTATGGTCATTCTTCCGCGGAAAATATTATTACCGCCATTCAGAAAATGACACGAAATGCACAACGCCATCTATCGAATATGGAGTTCAACTTTCCGAGTATCTGATTTGCGTATGTTGCGATATTTTACTTCTTGAACCTTCGATGAAGAATACACTAGATTCCCAGTCAGCACCTCAAAAACGGGCCGGAAAATATGGCCACAAATACGGTTGTGGCACTATTTCAAATTAGTCGATATACTGACTCTACCTTCACTTTATATTTTGGAATGTATTTTGTATGTCCGTAAAAATCGAGGGCTTTTCAAAACTAGAAGCGACTTCCATAATTTAAATACACGCAGTAAGCACGAAATTGTAATACCCAAATTCAGATTAACGAAAACTAGCATGTCTTTTCTTATAAACAGTATACGCTTTTATAACAAGTTGCCAAAGTCAGTTATAGAACTGACCGATGGAAAGTTCAAAAACTACATCAAACGTATCCTTATTAAAAAACATTTTATAAAATCAAGGACTACGTTGAAGATAAAAACATTTGGCCTTAGCTCCTTCTGCGCATGCAGCTTCCCTGGTAACTTGTTAACGGCACAAATATGTGGATGTCTCTAACTATTCTCAATCTCATTTTTTCTTTCCTTCTTTTAATTAGACTTTTTACAATGGTTTTCAATCATCTTTATAGCCCATTGCTAAGAATAGTTACAGCACTGATAACAAAATTTGTGCCACATGTTAAATTTAGTCTTGTTATATTTATTTTATTTATTTTTACCTTTGTATAGATTCTTTTACCGATTGTTTTGTGAATGTGTGAACATTGTAGGCCTTCTAGATGCTAGTTAACATTTGTTATCTTAATATATATAAATCTCGTGTCACAATGTTTGTCCTCAATGGATTCCTAAACCACTTAACCGATTATAATAAAATTCGCACACCATGTGCAGTTCGATCCAACTTGAGAGATAGGATAGTTTAAATCTCAAATTATAGTCGCAATTTTAATTTATTGCTAATTATTTGTCTGTTATTATTTGACAGTCACAATAACCTGACGCTATAACTCCAGAACGCACGAACCGATTTCCACGGTTTTGCATTCGTTGGAAAGGTCTCGGGCTCCGTGAGGTTTATAGGGTAGGTAGGGTAGGGTAGGGTAGGTAGGGTAGGGTAGGTAGGGTAGGGTAGGTAGGGTAGGGTAGGTAGGGTAGGGTAGGTAGGGTAGGGTAGGTAGGGCAGGGTAGGTAGGGTAGGTAGGGTAGGGTAGGTAGAGTAGGGTAGGTAGGGTAGGGTAGGTAGAGTTGGGTAGATAGTGTTAGGTAGGGTAGATGAATGTTTGGTGTTTTTATGGCAAAACAAAGTTTGCCGGGTCAGCTAGTATAATATATAATCTTTTTATTTTATTTGTTTAGTTTCTTACGACTTATTGTCATAAGTCGGGCCTACGTTGTCCCCCCATATCTAAGTACTAATGCTGTAACATGGAAATATTGTAAAACCAAACCATTTTTAAAAGAGTAACCATGGAGTTTCTTGCCGGTTCTTCTCCATAGGAAACGACCAACCCGAACCGTGCACCTTTTGTCGACGTTTTATAAGTGCGCATGTAGGCTTATGTGAAATAAAAAAAAAATGATTTTGATTTTGATTGAGTATGGTCCAATCATAGCCAACATTAATACGCTAAAAATGCCGCAAAGTGCGTTCAAAAACTGTGCAAATAACCACCGTAACACCTTGTTTTGTAAGGAATATCTTTTTTTCGGTAAGTTTATATCGTTATGTGTTTTTCATAAAGCAAAAACCATATTAAATAGTAAATATGAATCAATTACCAAATATTATGATTGTTTGACCAACGTTTGCGTCGAAAAAGCGAACGCGCCAACTATAGTAACAAACATCGAATGTTCTGGAACAGAGAATTCATGGAGTAGTTTGTAAAGCTTTTCTTTTTAGCTTTACTAATGATCCATAGAAAAAGAAATAAAGTAACCCCGAAATTTGCTACATAGTGTTTTTAAACTTATTGCTGAAATTATAAGTTTCATTTTATAATAAATATTTTTGTACCTACATATAACCTTTTTTTTATAATCTCTAGTCTCGCGTTTGACCACTATCTCGGCTGATGTTGGATATTAGGACGTAGCATTATAAATAAAGACCATTTTATATCAAGAAATCTTAAAATTTTCGCGATGATGTGGTCTAGTCTGACTTTTAATTTTCAAGTTTTCAAGCAAACCCTACCCTACCTACCTTCCTACCCTAGCTACCCACCCACGTATATATATATTCTAAACTGTCTCTTTATTTGAGCTAACAAAACAAAAAAATAATTATTCAAATCGATCCAGCCGTTTTTAAGTTTTATCGAGACCAACAAACAGCAATTGATTTTTATAATATAGAAAGATATGTATATAAGTGTGTATAGCCATTAGAGCGACTTATTTTCGTTCCTGATTCTTAATCTAGTATTTTTATAGATAGACAATATAAAAAATAAATTAACGTTTCGACTCCACTCAAGCTGCGAGCTCGAACATAAATTTTGAAAATTCGAATTTCGAATTGCTTTTTTTGGCATATTGTAATTTAGACTTTAATACTTGCGGCTAAGACTAAATTTGTATTGAGGTCATATTTTTTTTATTGCTTTGTACATAGTTTTGCAACTCTAAACATAGCATTTAAGGTTGAATTTGCATTAAAGTATAATTATTTTAAGTAGAATTCTTAGAATTACCTAAACACAATTGGCGTCAGTTTTAAACAGGGACTGAAAGCGGTTACGGTTAAAGGTTAAGATACCTCAAAAAAATATCGGTACCGCTTTAAAATAAAGGTAGAGCTATACCGATACCTTAATAAATAAAGGTTGGGCTAAATAACGGTTTAACCTTAAAACGATTTCAGTACCGAAAAATATGCGAGGGACGCGGCGCGGGTGCGCGGCGATGTAGAACACGTTAGAACTGTGTACAATTTGTTTGCTGAACCTACTCTTTTACTCAACTTCTATGTTCGTTGCCGACTGTGTGCCGCTCAATACGTTTTTATTTTGTCGATCTGTTACAACCCTTATTACAGGGCAATAAAGGCGAACTTTTTCATTCTCTAGTTAAAGTCTCAGTTTTCATTGCAAAGCCAATGCTGAATTGTAGTTATCGCACATTAGCGGCATTTTAATATTAATTTAGTTAGTTAGATTCTGGAAGCCGTCGCATAAACCCAAATTCGTTAGACTTATCTCGAGAGATACAAGAGATTATAGAAAGTCGTTATTTTGGTTGGTGTATTTTCGTGTACTATTAAATAGAACTTTAATCAAAAGTGTATTTGTGGGTTTTTGAGAATAAATAAGTGGTTTGGTAGAAAATAGTTTTTTTTTAAGAGCTACGGGGTCGGCCGTGTAACAGATCGCTGATACTCTGATAGTTCATCAACTTAAATCAGCGTCGGACTGGGACCCAAAAAACTACCGGGACTTTTTTTAAACTGCGCTCTCTGCGAGTGTGGTCCGCCACACTAGGCAAAGGCAAAAAATAGGATTAATAATTATCGGAGGCTATGTTTGAGTTAAATTAAATTATTATTTAATTATGTTTACTGACATGAAATCAATCAATCTGTCTACCCTAGAGTATGAAACATGTGCTGAACAATAAGCTCCTGGCATACCTAGAAGACAACGACATCCTCAGTGACAACCAATACGGCTTTCGCCGAAATCGGTCAACTGGGGATCTTCTAGCATATGCCATTCACGGCTGGAGTGAGGCCATCGAGGGGCACGGGGATGCGCCTGCTGTCTTCCTTGACATCTCGAAGGCTTTCGACAGGGTCTGAAATGAGAGCCTTATTGGTAAACTTCCTTCCTTCGGTCTGCCTAGTGGTCTGTGTGACTGGATTGCTGACTTCCTGAGGAATCGGTCCATCCGAGTAACCATCGATAACCATCGATCGGCTACTCGTCCGGTCAGTTAGGTATTAACGCAGGAGTCCCTCAGGAGTTGCTGAGAGATACGTGTCCGGTGCACGGGCTACTGGGGAGGCCATGGTTGAGCGCTTGAACCCGTCTTTGGAGGCAGTCTCCGAATGGGGCGATGCCAAACCAGACAGTTTCAATGCTGATTGGACTCAGGCGTGGCTTTTTGCCGCAAAAAAGAGCCTATTCCACCCGAATCCATCTATCCGTGGTGTAACCATGCCGATAACGGACCATCTCGACTTTCTTGGTGTTACGTTAACATCAACCCTCAATTTTGGTCCATTCATTGAGGCAAAGGCTCAGTTGGCTCCAAAAAAGTTGGGCATCCTTGTATAGGTGAGACGGTACTTCACGCCTGAACAGCTAGTCAACTTTTATAAAGCGCAAGTTCGGTCATGCATGGAGTACTGCTCTCACCTCTAGGACGGATCTGCCAAATATCAACTTGATGCACTTGAGTCGATTGACAAACGGGCCAAGAGGCTTATGGGCAACGATGCACTGGTCGCCTCAAAGCTCCAGAGGATTGAACATCGACGCCGAGTGCCCAGTCTGTCGGTTTTATAGCGGTTACATTTCGGGGAGTGTGCGATGGAACTGTACAATTTGATTCCGCCTGGCCCTTTCCATCATCGGACAACAAGACGTACGGCAATGCGCCACCGGTACATGGTGGACATCCCACCATTCCCACCCATACGTACAAAGCGTTTTGCGAATACTTTCATTATGCGCACAGCTAAGAAATGGAATTCCCTGCCGGAGTCTTTGTTTCCTGACAGCTACAACCTTGGGGTCTTTAAGTTAATTTTAGGCAAGCGTTTTTCACCGTCGACCACATCATAGCTTGCCATCAGGTGAGATGAAAAAAGCCTTGTTCCCAACTAAATAGAAAGAAAGAAGAGGTTGGGCTCTTCTTCTTCTTCTTTCAGTGTAACTGGATACAGCTAAGTACCAGTATTTTACATGAAAGGACTGCCTATCTGACATCCATAACTCAGTAACTGGGTAATACGATACCCCTATATCAAGACTGGTCACCATCTGACCACCGATCTGATCTGTCCACTGAATGCGAGACGCACGGAACCGGTCAATGTGGCTGAAACGCTTGGGGGAAGCCTATGTCCGGCAGTGGACGTCTTGCGGCTGAAATGATGATGATGACTATCTTGCATACGATTTGATCCTTAGTGTGGATCCACCCGCCGGCGTTAATATCGTTATTTACGCAGACAACACCCTGGTGTTAGCCGGCGGGGACACCTTCGACGAGACCATCCAGTTTTCCGAGCTCGGGGTGGCAACAGTCGTGGCGTCGATCTGCGAGCTGGGTTTGTAGATAGCACCTCATAAAACTGAGGCTATGTTTCCATAAACTGGAGAGGGGCAGATAGCCGCCCAGCTTGTCAGTGACAGTTGGAGATGCGCAAGCCCAGGTGGGTTGATACATTAACTGTCTTGGCCTAACCCTGGATGGTTGGTGGGGCTTCGGAGAGCATTTCGAGCGCCTGCAAGTCTCTCGCGTTGAAAATGCAGTGGGTGCTCTGCAAACGTGACACTACTACTCAACTTCGCGGGACCATGAAAAGAAGTTCGCCGCCTCTACGCAGTGTCTTGCGATCGATGGCCCTTAATGGGACGCCTGTTTGGTCAAGCAGACTATCAGGTGTCCGACGCTGCAGGATTAAATAGTCTGCAGCGGAAAATGGTCATTCGTATCGCATGAGGTTAAGGAACGATGTCCTTTGAGGCGGCAACACTCCTGGCACGCTTTCCTCTGCTAGATATTCTGGCGGATATGAAAGCAAGGGTTTACAACCGAATTTGCGGCATCCGCCAGAATGGTGATAGCGCGCCAGAAATCGCTGTATTTAGGCAGAGACGACAGGAACGGCGACACGCGCTGCTAGAGCCGTGGCGCGAGCGGCTACAGCAGCCGCAATTTTTACACAAGCACGTTGTCGAAGCCGTCCTGCCGCACTTTGAAGCATGGCTGAAAAGAGAGGGACGCATCTCTTACAGGCTCAGCCAGGTACTGCCCGGGCACGGTTGCTTCGGTGAGTATCCGAATAGGATTGGGCGAAACACCACGGCAAATTGCCACCACTGTGGAGGCGACCTTGACTCTGCACAGCACACGCTCGAGGAGTGCCCAGTGGGCCTCTGAGCGGCAGTTCTTTGTCGCCAGGATCGGGCGAGACCTGTTTTTACTAGCAGTGGTGAGGGTAATTCTGGCAGAGATAGAAAACTGAAGGATGAATGGCCTTCTTCGATGAGACCGTGATGGTCCAGAAGAAGGCCGCCGAGCGGGGTCGTGATAGGGCCGATCCCACTCGGAAAAGAAGGAGCCGGAAAGCCAATCGCCCCGATGCCTAAAACGTCGAAACCCTCCCTGCATTATAAGCAGGCGGGATTCCGGGGTCATGGGCGCTCAGACTGGAGACTCTGTCCACCCACCAAGTGGATCCAGGAAATACGGTGGCACAGGGATCACGTGCTGCCGTGCACAGCACAGGGGAGACGCTCTTTTAGTCTCCCCACGGATGTGTCGGTGGTTTTAGTGAGTTAAAAATACCACACTCCCTAGTCTTTTCCTCAAAGTCCTGGCGCCTTTTGAAGGTTAACAAAAACGGGCAGAGGGCGTCCACAAATATCCACCATCGCGATTGGTCTTGAGCTTCACGCTTCTTTATTATTTATTGTACACTAAAAACAACATTACATACATGTGATAATAAAGTATATGTACAAAGGCTACCTCCCCGCGCTTAACCTCGCTCCTTGTCATTCCGATGCTCGTCGCTTCTGCCAACGTAGTGTGACGCCAGGTTTGATGGGGACGGCCAAGCTTTCTTTTCCCTTGGGGATTCCAGTCCAAAGTTTGTTTGGATATGTGATCGAGACCCCTTTGGAGCTTGTGGCCAATCTATCTCCACTTGCGACGCTTGATCTAATGGTCGATCGGGTTCTCGTGGCATTTCTCCAAAATCTCTACGTTGGAGATAGTCGCGGGCCAGTAAATACCGAGAATGCGACCATGCGATGAAGACAGTGGTTGAAAAACGAAAACTTTGAATTGGCGTTAGATGTTTTGTTTTGTATCCTTTGTGACCTTCCACGTTTCACACCCATAGAGCAGCACTCAACCGGTGGCGCACCCAGCTAGGCCTAGCTTGGCGTGTCCACCTACTGGGCCCAAAATATTTAAAGATGTAAAAATTAAGGGAAATGAAGCTGTAGTCCGGCTCCGGGGCACTCCGCGGGCCTGTCATGCATGTTGTGACCTTCGTAAGATAAATATACCTACCTACATTATATACCTACCTACTAAACCACATGCCACGCCAACGTTCGCAAATTGCCAGTAGGTAAGCTTGCTTATGGGTCCTCTTAGTTAGGTACCTAGTCGAAATCAACTACCTACCGACGTGGTTAATAGAGTATGGATAAAAATACACATGCCTGTATCTGGCATAAATATGTGCAAGTAGCTTGCATATATGCCAATATGACATTAACCAATCAGAAGTTATTATGGCACATTGGCATGCAAGCAACTAGCACACTTTTATACAAGTTACAGGCATGTAACTGTCATGAATGCCAATATTGTAATGTTGCTAAATTAACCTATTAGAGTAGGTAGGTAGTGTAGGTACCTAACTAATATGCATTTTAGAAAATAGCATAGAAACGAATCGAAAGAAAGCAGAGAAACGTAAGAAAACCTTAGGTAGGCATTCGGCTTAGTCCGGCCACAGTCGTGTCCTTCCGATCGGAAATAAAAACCAATACCGACTGAGTTATAATAACACGACAGGTCGACAGACAGAGTGGCGAGGCGGTGCGTCAAAGAAAACCCCTATTTATTAAGGTTTAGGTACCGCTACCAAAATATTTATAAAAGGTTATAGTACTTCTACCGAAATATACCGGTATGCATTTCAAACCTCAAAATTCCAATACTGAAAAAAATTACGATATCAAAATATTTCGGTAACCCTTATTTAACGGTATGACGTCATACCGAAATTTTAAGGTACCTTAATTTTTGGGTAATTCAGTCCCTGGTTTTAAAGATAAGTTTTGTATGGGATCCTATATCTAGTGTATTCTTCATCGAAGTCTTGAACACTTTAAGGGGCTGAGCACGAAGAGTTGACAATCGACATCTGAGGTTCTAAGCCACGCCTACTGTCATCGATAGTTTAGGGGCAAACTTAAATTGGAACGAAAAGTATTTGAAAATTAAATACACAAGGCCGACCACAGAGGCCCGCATCATAAACGGACTCTTCCGATGGTTTTTACAAAAACATAATCAAGCAAGTTCTTAATTCAAAATGGCGGCTAGCATCTGACATCAGATCGTTCACTGTTATTTTGCCTATGAATGCAACCTTATTGCTACGAAAATAAAGATCACTAAAATAGGTAATCTTGCTAGTGTCATACGAGTCTTTGCCGTGCAAATTGAATAAATATTATAATTATGTCTGCTTATTACTACCTGCCGTGCTCCCTACTAAATCATGCTTAAATATTTACTAGGCGTCTACTAGAGTGTGTCAGACAATTTATAGAATTTTTCATTGTTGCGCGATGTTAGGAAATAAGAAAATCTACAAATTCTTCAAGTTTTCTTAAAAAGGTGATAGTTGTATCTTGTGCTCCCTACTAAATCATGCTTAAATATTTACTAGGCGTCTACTAGAGTGTCTCAGATAATTTATAGAATTTTTCATCGTTGCGCGATGTTAAGAAATAAGAAAATCTGCAAATTTCTTCAATTTCTTAAAGTTTTCTCAAAAATATCATAGTTGTATCTACTGATCCCTAAGTAAACAGAACACAAACACTCACAGGCGCGCGTGTGGTAAATTTCATTAAAATATCTGATCCACTAATCATTTAATATTCGAAAATCGGACTTAAAGTCGTTGCCTAATTTTCAAGTTAATAATCTAAATTATTCCTTAAAATGCCATCTTAAGATAATAATTAAAATTTAAAAAAATCGGTTTCACGGGGCCCCATAATATTTACGGCCCTGGGTAGTTTGGCTGCTACGTTTTGGCTGCCAGTTTCAGCTTCATGATTGAAACTGTGTATTTACCTTTTCTGATTAAAGTTAATAATTATTTTATTGCCTGCCTTTTAGAAAAATATATATAAAAACTAGCTGACCCCGCAAACTTTGTTATGCCATAAAAACACCAAACATTTATCTACCCTACCCTACCTAAAAATAGATAGTAGAAATTATTGGCATGTCAATTGGCACTATTGGGAGGCTAGTTGTGTCAGTTAGAGCAGTCTAGTCAAGACGACCGAGTAACAATGTAACTATGAGGATGTAGGTAGCTTAATCAAATGGTATGAGTAGGCTCAGAGAATTAATAATAACCATAATTATGAGTTCAAGGTTAGGTACAACATTCTTGCTATACTCGAACTTGTTAAGTGAATAGACAAATGGTATAGGTATCTCATTGTCTCAGTCATATAGTTTGATATGCAAATAAAGCCAAGCGAGATAACGGGAGTTAAGTCATTTAACAGAAATTACTTGTGAGTGTTTAATATAATATTGTCTTGTCCATTATATTTAACACCATGCACAAACCTCTTGGAAGAAAAACAATAAGAATGCGTCGAAATCATATTCAGTGACGGAACGACGCACAAGCTCGGCGCGCGCATCCAGGTCCCGCGCCGTCGCCTCGCGCACCACTATCTCGCACTGCATGCTGCCCCACGCGCCTGCGCCCCTTCAACAACAGTGAGCCGACTGCGGTGCTTGCGGTAGTGCGGGCTGCACGTCCACCGGCAGACAGCTAGCAGCTACCAAGATTGTCCAAGATACAAACTGCCGACAGACGGACGTGTCCGATCCGCACACTCGCTGCACGTACTCACAATGATTCAGTATATTATTCGCCTCACTAAAATTATTATTTTATGGTGTTTTCATACGACAGATTACAGACACTAATAAAAATAACTCCGAGCCAAGTTGAGTTTGTTGTTTTGAACTTTTGTTTATTGTTTGACATTTTAAACAGTGTTGCCAGTGGCAGATAGTCAAATGTTACATGAGACATCTAAAAAAGTTACATTTTCATGAGAAAAGTTACATTACCTTATTTTATGGGAAAATGACACTAAAATAATAAAAGACTACAATTCGTTTTTTTCTACTATTTAGGTAGTGGAACGCGCCCACTATTCGAATTTTCGCGCGACTACCACGTGTAAATCCGTGGCGTTTAGTTTAGAACGTTACCTATGTAGCTAAACACATCAACACGGTCTAGGGATATTTTTAAAAAAGCGAATTACTATCAATGTGTTAATTATTTATATGGCATGTATATATTTAAAAGATACGTTATTTAATATTCTACCATTTTTTAATAATGGTTAAGGTACTTCGATTAAAATTTCAGGATTTTATGGACAAAAAATGAAGCATAGACGGAAACCGTACATGAATTAACTTTTAATTTATGAGTAAAAACTGAAAAAAATAGAAAAATCATTTAATTTGTGTTTATAAACTTGAAGTTAGTAGTCTGAGAAAGCGCCCATGATGTTCATAACACATGGGCGACGATTCGGCATGCTCAGAACAAGGTTGTCAATGTCTTGCTGCGGAATATTGTCCCATGTCCTTCTGAGGTGCGCAAAAAGTTGATCTTCTGTAGCCAGATTTTCAGGAACTTCCTTCAGAGCTCTTCTTTGCAGCATATCCCACGCATGCTCAACGGGATTTAGATCTGGCGATTGAGCAGGCCAGTCTAAGGCCCTAACATTGTGTGTATGTAACCAAGCTGCTACCGTTCTCGCCGTGTGTGCCCGGGCATTGCCGTGCATGAGCAGGAAATCTTGCCCCATTTGTGTTCTCTGGGGCAAGATTACGGGCCCCAGCACCTGTTGGACGTATCGTTCTGCCGTCATATTGCCCCGTACCCAAACGAGATCCGTCCGTCCTCCAAGACGAATTCCTGCCCAAACCATAATTGTTCCTCCTTGGTATGGGTGAACTTCCTGAGGGTTCTGAAGACGGCTCCATCGTCCAGGAACTCGCCAAACACGCGTCCTACGTGAATCTGGATGGAAGCCGAACCTGGATTCATACGTGAACAGCACATTGGACCATTGCTCACGGCCCCAGTCCACGTGGTTCCGAACCCATTCTAATCGTCGTCCACGATTGCCTCTCCGTAAAGGTGGGACCCGGAGTGGTCTACGAGAGCGTAGATTGCTTTCATGCAGTCGCCTTCTTACAGTTTGGTCACTCACAAGCACTTGGTGTTCCACTCGCAGCCTTTGGACCAATTGAGTCGCCGTTGCATTTGGTTGAGCTCGCGCAGTAATGTGCAAAAATTGGTCTTGTCTGGGGGTAGTGATGCGACTTGGCCCCCGGTGCCTCTCCGCTACTTCACCTGTGGCACGATAGCGTGTCCACAATCTTGAAATTACATTTTGGTGGGTCCCTATGGCCTCAGCAACATTACGCTGAACAGACCTAGTTTCCAGCATTTAACATCTCCGCCCTCGTCAAAAGTTGGCGTTGCATGGCTACAATACCTCAATTTTAACTTTATCTTTCGTTTAAAAATGAAAAAAAACTGTAACTAAACGTAATTCGTATTGTTTTCTAAATTTCGCACAAATGAAAATTCCCTCTCCTACACATCAAGACATTTTTATGCCACCGAAACAAAAGAAATTTCAAAAATTTGAATTTGGAATTAGTCTGAGATAAATTACAAACAAATCGGTGTATAAAAGATTCCAATGCGGCCAGTACTTTTCGAGTTATTTAATTGAGTATGAAATATCCCTAGACCGTGTTGATGTGTGTATGTAGCTAGGTACGTATTTGATCGCATTAGCGAAAATATTGATAAATAAAATCAAATCTAGGTTACGCCGGCCGGTAGATATTCATCCCACTCTAGTTCTTCTAAACGAAACCAAAGTTAATTAAAAATGAGTAATAAATAGCCAAATGAACATCTTGAAGCTATGTGCAGTGCATGGCACACATATATCATGCTACTTGATAATCTTGATAATTAGTTGACGATTGATACAAAAATAAACTTATTTCAGTCGCAAGATGACTTTGTTGTTGATTTACTGACAACACGACGAACAAAAGCTTTCTTAGATGCGTTCCGTTTAAAGATATTTTTTGTTTGCGGCCAAATATTTTAATATTTTTCTAAAAGTTAGGTAAAAGTTACATTTTGAGTCGTGTTACATGGAGGTTACATGAGACGGTCAAAAGTTACGTAAAATGTAACAAAAGTTACGTTCTGGCAACGCTGATTTTAAATGACTGTCATCCATATTTTTTTTTTTTCCTTCGCCCTACTTGGGCAGGCTATGATCTTGGACCATACTGCCTCGTAACCAGTACATTTTGACCTTCATGAATAAAAGTAAGGCCAAAGCCTCGTCTTCAGTTTCATCCTTGTAACCCGGCTGCAAGGAATAGGGTTATGTTTTTCGCGCGTATCTTGTATGTTTGTGTTGGACGTTTCAATAAATGCTCAAAGCTGTTGGTATTACTCATTATACTTTAATAAAATAATATTTTAAAGTTACACACATGACACATTGACACAATCCTTAAACCACAGATAGGAAGTACAAGCTCAAAGACAATTTATAACTTAATAAAATGTCAGTCACAACCACAGACAAAATATAATTGAGTACATTGCCTTTTTGCACAAGATAATAAATTAACACTCCCTCTTACTCAATTATACAGACATGAAAAAAAATTACAAACTAGGACACTATTTCTTAATTACAAAAAAAAATAGTAATAGTAAAATGTATTTAAACTAAACCAAGACTTACAACAAATTGATTATGTTTGCACTTTTAAAGAGGTTTTGTCAGTATATCCGCAATCATATTTGCTGTGGGTTTATAAACTATTTTAATAGAATTATCATGAACAGCATCTCGAATAAAATGATGACGGATATCAATATGCTTAGTTCTTCGATGACATAAATTATTCTCAACAATATTATGAGCACTTAAATTATCATTGTAAACAGTGATTGCAGGCAAACAGTAACCAAATATATCAATAAAGAAATTACGCAAATATTTACTTTCTTTTACTGCTTCTCCTATACCATAATACTCAGCTTCAGTGCTGGAATATGCTACTGATTGTTGTTTGCGTGCTTCCCAATTAATAAGACATTCTCCATACTTAAGGCGGAGCTAAAATATTTTCTGTCTCATCCGACATCACGCACGAAAGAGCGTGATGTCGGATGAGCTAGCTTCTTACTGCTCATCACAGCGTCTATCGCTGTGATGAGCAGTAAGAAGCTAGTTTGAATACGTATACACACTCGTAACGCTGGGTGACGCACACATGCGTAATTTCATTGAAGAGCGCCGATAGCGGTGTGTGTTTCACTTCATGTTATGACAACATAAACTCATAGATACAAATAGATGTGTGTAACGTAATTAGAAGGCACTCAATTTACTTGTTATTATGCACCCAAACTTACTCGCGACTTTGCCAACTTGACAATAAGATCTCTTGCGAAAATGTGCATTGACGTAGGTATTGTTATTATCAACAAGTAATTTTATTGATTTGACTTTTAAATTATTTTTGGCGGAGGCGACGACAGCGCAGCGGGAGCTGCTTGCGCGCTTATTGAACCTTATGCCCTTATTTATAAGAATGAAGTGTTTGAGCGCCAAGTCGGTAGATTTTATGTTGGCAGGCCGGTCGCTAGGGCTTCGCTGATTGTAGGTATCGTACCAGCGCGTGCGGAAAGCTAGGCTCTATACTCACGGGTGTAGGTCATGTTTTTGTATTTTATTTCAGGTTGTGCAAATATTACAATGCAATATAAAATGTTAAATAGGTATTTACTTACCTTAGCTAGTTAGCTATAACCTATAGGCGACTCCCCGTAAGTAGGAGGTATTCATACCAGCCAGAGTCAGGATAACTGCTTTTTCGACAGCGCCAGTTTGATGTAAGACTTGTTTTCTAGGTAAGTAAGTATTTAGGTTCATCTTATAAAAAATAATGTTATTTTGTAAATTGTTTATTGATTGTTTGTTTACAATAGCGGTTTGAAATATTTTGTTTGTTATCACAATACAATAGATAAAACTTACACATTTTTGGCTTCATTCATTACCTACTTAGTAACTTAGTCGCGGGATAGTAATCGGTATTGTGATACATTCAATGATTTTGAGCAATTTAATTTAAAGTTGTTTGGATAACAAACAACATTTTTGCTGACTTTACCTTACTGGTTTGATTCGGCAGCTATGACGTCACAATATGGCGCGAGGGCCATCCTATTCTTTAGTTGAAACGCATAGTGGTAGGCATCTAGGTAGGTATTAGATACTACGTCATGTCACAAAGTAAACAGTAGCTTCGCTTCGAGTAGTCGAGCCAAGCTTGTGAGTGTCGGCACGCATAGCAGGTATACAAATAAAAAAATAATCATCAAAATCGGTTCACATTAAAAAAGTAGGTATTTAGGTAGGTACAACAAATTATAAAAAATACAGTCAAATTGAGAACCTCCTCCTTTTTGAAGTCGGTTAAAAAATAGCTTCCTTTTGTTTTTGTCCGCCTCGGAAGCCGAGCCGATATAACAGATAGGTACTTACATAATAATGAACTGCCGCTATAATTAGGCACGACTATCGAAAATCTAAACTACATAATCTAATTGGAATCTATATACATAATTCTATGTAAGTGAACAAATATATACAACAGAACTCTTCAATAAACAACGGCAAATCTCTCGGGATTGCTGCAATCGCATATCTGTTTATTGTTTACGCCATTTCATAACATAACGTCAAGCCGTTAGGCTCTAAAGGGGTACGCAGATATGTACAGTTCACCCTGGTAGGTACACTCTCATTGCGGTTGTTATTCAGGTAATTTATTCAGGCATAAATTTAGGCATTATTGGCTCAGATTTTCTCTAATCTGAGATTATAGGTAAGTACCATATTGAACTTGCTCTTTATGTACACAACTAAAAAGTAAAAAATATAAAACGAAGAAACAAAAACATCGACTTCCGAAATTGGAGTTATTTTTCACTATGTAGTGTTTATATTTGGAAGTCGGTAGTATTTTTTTGTAAAAAATACTTTCTAAATAAAGATGAAGATATCGATAAAGATACTATCCTAAAACTCCACTTGAAATAACATTTGACATGTTTCCAAATATTTTTACAGTCCGTTCAACCGATTTTGAGTTCTATCCCGTAAACATAAGGATGACATAAAAAGCATAAACCTGTTACCAAAACCAACTGTTTACTACAGCTACCATTTGTCGTATCACCAACGCAATAGATGTCAAAATCGGTTGGACGGGCTGTAAAATGGGCTAATTTAAACGTCTAATGTTTTCGCAAATGGAGTTATAGTAGGTAATTTATAATTCTAAAATTTTATAAATGCGCGTGAAACATTAGAATTATAAGTCAGTGTTTAGGTATAAAAGTCATGTCAAGCGCCATCATGAATTGTACAAACTAAATTCAATAAAAGATTCAACTTAGAATCCAAAGTCCAACGCCAGGGTCAGTAAAATTTGGGACCAATTCAAAATAATCAAAACAAAACATAAAGGAATATCGGAATCCAAAGTTCAAGCCAGGTGTCAATGTTATAAAATATTATACGAATACGATATCGTCGATAAATATCAGTTACATAGGTACACAGCACGCGCGTAATTACGGTGACGTATTAGTGTTCGTAGTCGCAGCGGAAAAATGTCGAATATCTTAATTTCAGTTTAGCAGGTAGTTAGTGTATGACGTCGTGTAATTGTGTATGGTAACTACAAATTTGTGTATCCAACTTTTGGGGAGCTAATCAATAAAAACTGTTTCCGCTGGAACTACGTCATCCCAGCGGAACTTTTTTTTTCCTATGCACGTAGAAGAAAAAAAAATCATCCAATAATTAGTTTGTAACGAGAGGTAAATGTGTATACTTGAATGAAATTTGTGTGACATAAAACTGCGGCAATAATCAAGTTTCCGCTGCGCTGACGTTTGGCAATTTGATGAAAATCATATAAAACGGCTTAGTGCAGAGTTGAATTTTTTTACGCACGTTGCTTTGAATTTGTGTGTAATGATTGTTAACACAGAATTAGAAAAAAACATACCGTTCAGAAGATATACACGTAAAAGTAAAATAA
Organism: Orthosia cruda; assembly: GCA_964057195.1. Classification (NCBI taxonomy): domain Eukaryota; kingdom Metazoa; phylum Arthropoda; class Insecta; order Lepidoptera; family Noctuidae; genus Orthosia; species Orthosia cruda. Next base: position 88,711 of record OZ059827.1, on the reverse strand, counting down.
GGTTATTAGGTCCAAGAACTTAAAATAGGAACACTAGAGCATAACTTATAACTTTTATTTGTATCTTTTAAGGGACTACAATGCCTTGCCAAGTTTCATTTATGTGGTCTTAGTAATTAATGAGCAATGGCATAATTTACTACGGCTTGAGTACTATATTGTATGATATCCGATTGCAGGACTTTTTAATGGAAAAGCAAAATATAACTTATTCCGATGATTAGTTTATTAATGCAACTATTCACATCTAAAATTTCAGCTCAATACACTAAATAATTAAAGAGATATAATAAAAATACCAGAACAACCGCAATACATGGATAAACCGACCAATTTTGAATGGCTACAAAAAAGCGGCCGTGCAGTATAAAGAGCTAACGTTCTAAAATTTCCAGTGTTGCACCATTATTGGACTGGTACAGCTGTGCACACAAGTTTTGAACAATTAACTAATACTAGTATACTATGTTTTAATAATTTTGGAGTGCACTTGTCATTACTTCATATTGACGATTCACTGTGTTTTTTGTGTACATCTTTCGTTGGAGGTCCTGAATAAATAAATATAATAATAATTTTCGTGATAAAGATAGTAGGTCACTTGATTTTTAACCGACTTTCCAAAAAGGAGTATATGTATGTACGGTTGGCAGTATATGTATGTACTGATTTCTCAGTCAATTGTGGACCGATTTTGAACATTATTTTTGTTTGAAAGAGTAGGTTCCTGAATTGGTCCCATTTAAATTTGGTGAAGATCTGATATAGAACTTCGGAGATATATAACAGAACACTTAAATAAACAACAGCACATCTCTCGGGATTGCTGCAATTGCATTGCATGGCACACTGTCATTTCGGGTTTTTTATCGTCATTTATTCGGTTAATCTATTCCGGCATAACTTTGGGCATAGTGGGTACCTTACTATAGAACTTGCTCATTAAATTATTTACCATAAAAATACAATTGGCTTTCAAATAAAAACAGTACAAAGTGAAAAATAACTTCAATTTCGGAAGTCGGTGTCAGAAAACGAAGAAACAAAACAGAACCACCGACTGCCGAAATTAAAGTAATTTTTCACTTTTTAGTGTTTTTATTAGTAAGTCGGTTGTATTTTTATGTAACAAAGTTTTTTTTCTAAAACTTTCAAAATTATTTGCATCTGTAACAAATGCATTTATTTACCAGTACTTATATTACAAAAAGTTATTACTGTAGGTAATTATTATGTCCTTAATATTAAGCTAGTAATAATTTAAAAAAAAAACTTACACCAGTAGTCATTTCAAATGTCGAATTTAAAAAGTTAACAGTATACTATGGAATAATTTAAAGTAGGTAGGTATTTTCTTAGCACGCGCTTCCTCTTCTTTTTTGTTTATCAGTCACAACCAACTCCCTAAAATTTACATAGTAGAACTTAAGATTTACGATCTATATGGGCTTCAGTAGGTAATATATTTTTTATATATATATATAATAAAAAAAAACTGATTCATTATATCAATGTTTTTAACAATCTCGGGACACTGGGGTCCCGAACCTTTGAAAGGCGTGCTAGGGGCCGAAGCTAACTCGCAGAGGCCCTGTTAACTATGTATCATGATGTGTGACACCAAACGATGATTATTCGTAGATGCACTACGTAAGAGCACCCAAGGACAATCCCCGGTTGGTGCAGGACTATTGTTAATATGGAGACAAAGATATTGGGCTATAGGTTTGGCAGGTTTAGTGGATCGATTGCCTAAAACTATAGGATGACTATTAGCCCCTGACTGACCACTGTTGAATTACACGGCTATAAAATGGCAGGGGGTGACTTGCACACTCAATTACGGTGCTTGAGGAGTGGAGAGGTATACCACGGCTATCAGTCCAATCCCGAAAATACGATAAAGATCCCTACCAGCATCATCCAGTAAGATTATACTTCTTCCCACCGAGCACTTTTGCTCTTGTGAATCTTCATTCAAGCCAACCAATTAAGGCAAACGAGAGATGGGAGCTCTGTTCCCCATCAGTGTTCTTTCCGGCCGCCCAATAAAGGCAAGCGGAAGATGAGGGTCAACTGACAAGACTTCTCCCAGGAGATCTGGTCCGTGGGGCCGGCACTTCCCAGCAGCTCACCACAAAGCTGCCCTGTGGACCTATCTCTGTTATTATTACTTTGTTAATAATATTGTTTTTTTTTTAAGTATTATATTAACATTAACTAATAAATACTTTTAAGAATACAAAGTTAATGCAGTTGTTTTATTTTCTGCAAACTATTGTGTACGCACCTGTACGAAACTATTAAACACAATAACGAGCTATACTGCAAATTTTAGAACGTTAGCTCTTTATACTGCACGGCCGCTTTTTTGTAGCCATTCAAACTTGGTCGGTTTATCCATGTATTGCGGTTGTTCTGGTATTTTTATTATATCTCTTTAATTATTTAGTGTATTGAGCTGAAATTTTAGATGTGAATAGTTGCATTAATAAACTAATCATCGGAATAAGTTATATTTTGCTTTTCCATTAAAAAGTCCTGCAATCGGATGTCATACAATATAGTACTCAAGCCGTAGTAAATTATGCCATTGCTCATTAATTACTAAGACCACATAAATGAAACTTGGCAAGGCATTGTAGTCCCTTAAAAGATACAAATAAAAGTTATAAGTTATGCTCTAGTGTTCCTATTTTAAGTTCTCGGACCTAATAACCTTATTTTACTTTTACGTGTATATCTTCTGAACGGTATGTTTTTTTCTAATTCTGTGTTAACAATCATTACACACAAATTCAAAGCAACGTACGTAAAAAAATTCAACTCTGCACTAAGCCGTTTTATATGATTTTCATCAAATTGCCAAACGTCAGCGCAGCGGAAACTTGATTATTGCCGCAGTTTTATGTCACACAAATTTCATTCAAGCATACACATTTACCTCTCGTTATAAACTAATTATTGGATGTTTTTTTTTTCTTCTACGTGCATAGGAAAAAATTAGTTCCGCTGGGATGACGTAGTTCCAGCGGAAACAGTTTTTATTGATTAGCTCCCCAATAGTTGGATACACAAATTTGTAGTTACCATACACAATTACACGACGACATACACTAACTATCTGCTAAACTGAAATTAAGATATTCGAAATTTTTCCGCTGCGACTACGAACACCAAAGATACGTTAAAATTAGTGTTGAAATACGGAACTTTCGACGCTCATAACTTTCAAATATATGATTTTTTTATTTTTTCGGCTCCATACAGGGCTAGATAATGATGAGACAATTCGATATCTTTTTTATTTTGAAAGTACATCGTCAAACAGTTGAGTAATCTCTAGACTACGTTTGTATGGAAGAATTTTTGACTTGTTTACCCTTAACTACTAATCCACTAAATGATTTTCTGTCATCTGTATCATTTCCCCAATCAGCATCAGCAAATATTTCAAATTTATTATTTCCTTTCTTAAATTGCAACCCATAATTAGAAGTCCCAGCGAGATACCTCAGTATCCGTTTTGCTGCTTGCCAATGTATTTCAGTGTAACAATTATTATACTGTCCTAACTTACTACATGCAAATGAAATGTCTGGACGTGTACACACTGACAAATACATCAACCCACCTATCAACTCTTGATAAGGATATTTAGAATCACATTTGTCAGATTTTTCTAATACAACATTCACTTGCATTGGGGTGGAAACTGATTTACATTGTGTCATGCCAAATCGTGTTAACAAGTTTTTTACATATTCCTCTTGGGATAATTTCAATAAACCATTCTTTCTATCTCTTTCAACCTTCATTCCTAGACAACTCTTAACTTCACCTAACTCTTTTATATCAAAATTTAGTTTTAATATATTTAACAGTTTCTGTTTTTCAGAGTTATTGGCATTAAAAATGAAAAAATCGTCGACATAAAGAGCTACTATTACAGTGACTTCACTATTTATCTTTGAGTAAACACATGGTTCACATCTTGACCTTTTATAACCTATTTTCTGTAAGACCTCATTAACTTTTAAATTCCAACTTCTACTAGCTTGTTTTAAACCATATATGCCCTTTTTTAATAAACAAACTTTAGTCTTATCCTTTTCATATCCAGGAGGTTGTTCCATATACACACATCAACACGGTCTAGGGATATTTCATACTCAATTAAATTACTCGAAAAGTACTGGCCGCATTGGAATCTTTTATACACCGATTTGTTTGTAATTTATCTCAGACTAATTCCAAATTCAAATTTTTGAAAATTCTTTTGTTTCGGTGGCATAAAAATTTCTTGATGTGTAGGAGAGGGAATTTTCATTTGTGCGAAATTTAGAAAACAATACGAATTACGTTTAGTTACAGTTTTTTTTCATTTTTAAATGAAAGATAAAGTTATAATTGAGGTATTGTAGCCATGCAACGCCAACATTTGACGAGGGCGGAGATGTTACGAGCTGTGGGAATGCTGGAAGCTGGGTCTGTTCAGCGTAATGTTGCTGAGGCCATAGGGACCCACCAAAATGTAATTTCAAGATTGTGGACACGCTATCGTGCCACAGGTGAAGTAGTGGAGAGGCACCGGGGGCCAAGTCGCATCACTACCCCCAGACAAGACCGATTTTTGCAAATTACTGCGCGAGCTCAACCAAATGCAACGGCGACTCAATTGGTCCAAAGGCTGCGAGTGGAACACCAAGTGCTTGTGAGTGACCAAACTGTAAGAAGGCGACTGCATGAAAGCAATCTACGCTCTCGTAGACCACTCCGGGTCCCACCTTTACGGAGAGGCAATCGTGGACGACGATTAGAATGGGTTCGGAACCACGTGGACTGGGGCCGTGAGCAATGGTCCAATGTGCTGTTCACGGATGAATCCAGGTTCGGCTTCCATCCAGATTCACGAAGGCCGCGTATTTGGCGAGTTCCTGGACGATGGAGCCGTCTTCAGAACCCTCAGGAAGTTCACCCATACCAAGGAGGAACAATTATGGTTTGGGCAGGAATTCGTCTTGGAGGAAGGACGGATCTCGTTTGGGTGCGGGGCAATATGACGGCAGAACGATACGTCCAACAGGTGCTGGGGCCCGTAATCTTGCCCCACAGAACACAAATGGGGCAAGATTTCCTGCTCATGCACGACAATGCCCGGGCATACACGGCGAGAACGGTAGCAGCTTGGTTACATACACACAATGTTAGGGCCTTAGACTGGCCTGCTCAATCGCCACATCTAAATCCCATTGAGCATGCGTGGGATATGCTGCAAAGAAGAGCTCTGAAGGAAGTTCCTGAAAATCTGGCTACAGAAGATCAACTTTTTGCGCACCTCAGAAGGACATGGGACAATATTCCGCAGCAAGACATTGACAACCTTGTTCTGAGCATGCCGATTCGTTGCCGATGTGTTATGAACATCATGGGCGCTTTCTCAGACTACTAACTTCAAGTTTATAAAAACAAATTAAATGATTTTTCTATTTTTTTCAGTTTTTACTCCTAAATTAAAAGTTAATTCATATACGGTTTCCGTCTATGCTTCATTTTTTTTCCATAAAATCCTGAAATTTTAATCGAAGTACCTTAACCATTATTAAAAAATGGTAGAATATTAAATAACGTATCTTTTAAATATATACATGTCATATAAATAATTAACACATTGATAGTAATTCGCTTTTTTAAAAATATCCCTAGACCGTGTTGATGTGTTTATATTGTCTCCTCTAATTCTCCATTAAGAAACGCAGTACTAACATCCACATGATCAATGTCCATGTTTTTATCTACTGCAATTGAAAAAAGTAACCTTAATGTTGAGTGACGCACTACGGGTGAAAAAGTCTTATCATAATCAATACCTTGCACTTGTGTAAATCCTCGAGCAACCAATCTAGCTTTATATTTTTCAAAATTACCCGAAGCATCTCGTTTTTCTTTATAAACCCATTTACATTGAATAATATTTTTATCTCTTGGTCTGTCAACTAACTCCCATACATGCTTTTGTATTAATGAATCATATTCATTATCCATAGCAGATTTCCAATCAAGATAATACTTAGAGGACATTGCTTCAGCATATGTTTTAGGTTCAGTGACCAGCATTGAAATGTCACTATTATCAAAATTACTAACATAGTCATTTAACCATACAGGTGGTTGACGATTTTGTACAGGTCTTGACAGCTGTTCAGTGAACTCATTTCTATCAGAAATATTTTGCTGTATATTTTCCATTGAAAAATATCATTCTCTACACTATTACTTAAATTTGAAATGTCTTGATTATTATCAGAAGATTCCACTAATAAGCCTTCTTCATCAGATGAATCACAATCATAAGTAACAATAGGTTCTAAATGAGTATTTTGAGTCTCAGCAATATTATACTCTGATATTTGATTAGGATTCAATGAATTGATTACAATATGAGGATTCTTAACATAATCAGATCCATGATCAGAATATAATGGACTGATTATATTAGGATTCTGAGTTACAGAAGTATATCCAGAAATATTTTCTAGGAAAACTACATTTCTAGCTTTTATAATTTTTCCAGGCTGTCCTCCTCCTCGCGTCGATTCCCCAATGCTGGGGGTCGTGACCACATCATGGTTTCAGAACTTTCTCTTTTATGATGTTTCTCCACCTGCTCCTATTCTCCGCAACATGCACGGCTTCCGAGGCTTTGATGTTCAGCGAGGCTCGGATTTGGTCTGACCAGCGTATAGGACTTCTGCCTCTTGGCCGTTTGCCCTCGACTTTACCAGTGACAATTACCTTGAGTAAGTTGTCACCAGGTTTACGGGCAATATGGCCATAGTAGTAAAATATCTTGCGGAGGCACACATTCGACAATCTAGGCCTTTTTTCAATTTTGAGGTCCTGCAATATCGAGATGTTCGTCCTGTGCGCCGTCCACGAGATACGCAGCATCTTCCTGTAACACCACATCTCAAAAGCCTCGATGCGTTTGCGATCAGCGGCTTTTAGAGTCCACGTCTCCGCTCCGTACAAGAATATGGAGAAAACAACGGAGCTGACAAGTGACAGTTTCGTCTTGTTCGAAATGTTGCGGTCCTTCCACACTCTCTCGAGTTGCGACATGGCACTCTTTGCCATTCCAATGCGCCTGCGAATCTCATCTTCACACGATCCATTGTTGCTTATACTAGAGCCCAGGTAAATAAAGTGATTAACTATTTCGACGTCAAGTGTACCACTGAGCCCTAGTTTGGACGTGCGGTCCACCACCATGATCTTCGTTTTGGACCGGTTTATGGAAAGGCCCATCTCACCACTGTATCTTTCCATCCTGTTGAAGAGAGAGCTCATTTCGGTTTCGTCTGCCGCAAACAAGATGGTGTCGTCAGCGTAGCGCAAATTGGTGATTTTATTGCCATTGATGTTGACACCCCTGCCGTTCCAGTCCTCACAGGTTTTACGGATTATGTACTCCCCATAAATGTTGAACAGGATGGGTGACAAAATACAGCCCTGGCGCACTCCCTTGCCAAATGGGAACGGCTTCGAGGACGTGCTGCCCATCCTCACCATGCCTTGGCTGTTTGAATATAGCCCCTGTAACAGAGCAATAAGGTGTTCAGGCACTGCCATTTCACGTAAAACTCGCCACAATCGATTCCAGTCCACGCAGTCAAAGGCCTTGCTGTAATCAATGAAGCACATCATAACTGGTACATCAAACTCGTACGCCTTCTCAATGAGTTGCCGGAGATTGAGAATCTGCTCCCGTGTTCCCTTTCCTTTTACAAAGCCAGCCTGCTCCTGTGGAATCTGCCAGTCCAGGTTGTATCGGATTCGGCTGTTTAGAATGTGGAGGAGAATTTTACTGGCGTGTGATATAAGTGATAAAGTGCGGTAGTTGCCACACTTCCGTGTCGATCCCTTTTTGTGCAAGGACTGAACTGGACAAAGTCAATAGTCCTCCTATTGACTTTGTCCAGTTCAGGGGCCATTTACCTGTGTCCCAAACGCTATTGCAAATTCTGTGCAACATATCGATACCAGCATCACCTAGCGCCTGCAAAATTTCTCCTGTGATCTCGTCAGGGCCGGGGGCCTTCCTGCTTTTCAAGCTACATATAGCTGAAATCACTTCGGATCTCAGAATGGAAGGTTCACGGTCCAGTCCTTCATAGATAAGTGGCGAGTTCATCGTAGGCGATGGGTTACTGTACAGGTCCTCGCAGTATTCACGCCATCTGTCGGCCACCCTTTCCAAATCGTGCAGGGGCTTTCCGTCCTTGTCTTCAAGTACCCAACTTTTCGGTTTGAATTGCCTTGAGAGTAAACGGACTTTTTTATAGAGGTCAGAGGTCTGCAGATTGTTGGTGTGAGACTCAACTTCACGACATATGTTTAGTATGAAGTTATTTTTGTCATGCCTGCTACTGCGTTTGATCCTTTTACATAGGCCAGAATACTCTTTCATAACCTCGTTGTTTTGGAGACCGTGACACTTTATCTCTTTTCTCTTCTGGACTAGTTCCCAGGTTTTATCAGAGAGCCAGGATTTTGATCTGCATTCCCTGTGTTGTAACCTGACCACATTTGTTCAGGGGTGGCATTTTTTAAAGCAGTTGTAGGACTTACATTTTTTAAGTAAACAGCAGTTGATACTGCTTCAGCCCAATAACGCTGATCTAAACCAGAATCACGAAGCATTGTTCGGGCCTTTTCAATAAGAGTCCGGTTTAAGCGTTCCGATACTCCATTTTGTTGAGGAGAATAAGGAATAGTAGTCTTATGAATGATGCCATTAGTAGAGAAAAAATCTTTCATCAAGTTGTTACAGTATTCAGAACCATTATCTGTTCTAATTCGTTTAATTTTTAATCCTGTTTGATTTTCCACTAATGTTTTAAATTCAACAAATTTCGAATGAATCTCATTTTGTGACTTAGTCCTAAGTAAATAAACAAAAGATTTCCGAGTAAAATCATCAGTTAATGTCAATATATATTTTGAATTTCCCCATGAAAGAATAGGCATAGGACCACATAAATCTGAGTGTATTAAATCTAATTTACATGTTGCTCTTCTCGATACACCTTTTGGAAATGTTTTAGTTTTCTGTTTCCCCTCAATGCAAGGAACACATGGCTTTAGAGCTTTATCATCAAATGAAATGCCATCTGCAAGACCAGCTCGTAATAACAACATACCTTTGTAACTGAGGTGTCCTAGTCGCTTATGCCACAAATCAATATCATTACATGAAGCTGAGACTAATGAAGTTTCAAATGATTCTGCATCTGTATTTTCTGGAGACTGTAAAGATTGCTGATGCTGATTGAGTTTATATACACCATTGATATTACAAGCTGAAAAAATACAATTTCCATTTTAATTTTAATATTGTTTTTAGTATAAGCTTTACATTCTTTATCATCAAATACTAATATATAACCTCTCTGAGTAATTTTCTTAACAGAGAGTAAATTAGCAGCAATGTCTGGCACATGAACAACATTGGTAATGGTTTTCTTTAAATTATTATTAAGAGTGACTTCAACATTGCCAGAACCACAACCATAAACAGTTTGATTATTAGCTATGGTGACTACAGTTATATTTTTATCAGAATAGTTATGAAGCCAGTCTTTTCGCATGGACATATGTGTTGTACAACCAGAGTCTATTAACCAATCAGAGCTCCCACATAAACCTGTGAACAAAGCAGCAGCCTGCTTCTCTTCACATTCCATTGTTGTGGGGACAGCTGAACCATTGCACCTTGTTAAATGATAAATGATTTTATTTCTGTAAGTTGGTTTGTACAAACACTTTTACATGTCGAACATATTTTTAAAACTAGATGAGGTCGGCGTTTCCTATCTGACTACTCTGAGAAGAAAGGCCGAAACAAACTCAGAGGTCACAGTCTCTTTTAAAGTCCTGACAAAATCTTGATTAGATCATGTGAAGACCATGTAGACTGATGTCTGAAATGGTCTTTTGAGGAAAGAACCAGCCAGATTGAGTGGACCTGTCCAGTCAGTGCACGCATTTGTCAATAACTGAGCAGCTCAACTCAGAATTTAAGGAGCTCAACGATTCGACGAACAATACCAAAGAAAGGACATTCGGGTAGGCCGCATAAACTACTCAAACTGCCAGACCATGATTAAAAACTAAGATAAATTTAAATAAAAACAAACAAAATAAAAATCCACATAGTCTTCACATTCACAATAATTAAAATAAAATAATATAATACTTTAAAAAGTAAATATTCTTGTCATTGCAAGAAAACCAAAAAAAAAAAAAAAATATATAATAACAAAATGCATAGTGCAAAATATAATAAAAAAACAAAATTAATTGGAGCAGCTCAATCCCAAGCCTTTTTGTCCTCAATGTAATATTTTGTTGTATAAAACGCTTTCTGGCACAACTTACGTTTAATGAAAGACTTGAATTTATTAAGACTTAGATCTTGCACGTGGCTTGGAAGCTTATTATAAAAGCGTACACATTGACATCTAAACGAGCCACCTATTTTCTTGAGCCTTGTTGTAGGTACTCCAAATTTGTGTTTGTTCCTAGTATTTATGTTATGGATATCACTGTATTTTTTAAACAATTTTATATTTTTATGGGCATATAAAAGATTTTCATAAATATACTGAGAAGGCACAGTCATTACATTAATCTCCTTAAATTTCTCTCTGAGAGAGTGTCTCGGGCTTAATTTATAAATTGATCGAACAGCTCTTTTCTGCAAAGCAAAGATAGTCTGGATGTCGGCGGCATTTCCCCACAACAGAATACCGTACGACATTACACTATGAAAATAGCTAAAGTATCCTAAACGGGCTGTCTCTATGTCAGTTAAATTACGAATTTTTCTAACAGCATATGCTGCGGAGCTTAGCTTCTTTGAAAATTTATCTATATGTGGGCCCCAATGAAGCTTAGCATCCAAAGTTAAGCCTAAGAATACTGTGCTATTTTCAGGATTCAATTCTTCGCCCTTTATCAACACATCGGTTTTCACCTGCCTAACGTGAGGTAGGGTAAACTTAATGCATTTGGTTTTTTTTCCATTAAGAAGTAAATTATTAACATTGAACCAGTGAACTACTTTTGAGATCGCGCTATTTACATCGTCAGTAACCAGCTGCTGACGTTTAAGTTTAAACAAAAGTGAAGTATCATCCGCAAACAACACTATATCATGGTTATCCTTTATGAGGTAAGGCAAGTCATTAATATAAATAAGAAACAAGAAAGAACCAAGAATCGAGCCCTGCGGGACTCCCATTGTTACCATAGATCCAGGAGATCTTTTTCCATTAACGTCAACGGTCTGAATCCTATTACTCAAATATGAAGTAAGAAGATCCAGAGCGCTGTTCCGGATCCCGTAGTGGCGGAGTTTCCTGATTAGCGTTTCATGAAAAACACAATCAAATGCCTTGGACAAATCACAAAAGATTCCCAAGGCATCGCACTTATCTTCCCATGCATTATAAATATGTCCTAAAAGCTCAACACATCAGTAGTTGAACGACCCCTTGTAAAACCGAACTGTTTGCTATGTAATAATTTATGTTTATTAAAAAATCTTTGCAATTGCTCTAAAATTAATTTCTCAAATATTTTACTAAACGTAGGTAGTACTGAAATAGGTCTACAATTTGTAGGGTCTGATGTACTACCTGATTTAAACAAAGGTATTATTTTACTATTTTTCATAAGGTCAGGAAACTCCCCACAGTCGATACAATTATTAAAGATAATAGCTAAACTAGGTGCGACAATGTCAATAAAAGACTTAGCAACTTCTACAGAATGACCCCACAGATCTGCAGTCTTTTTAACATTTAAAGTGTGAAAGGTTTTAATTATGTCTTTACAAGTAATATGTTCAAAACGAAATTCCGAATTGCAAACATTAACATTTTCTTTTAGCAAAGACTCAGCAACAGAAGGTGATAAGTTTAAGTATTTAGTAGTTGAAATGGGAATATCTGAAAAGAAATTTTCAAAGGCCACTGCGACTTGTGAGTCTGATTTTATGATGTTGCCATTAATAGACAGGCCGTAGTCAATATTTCGGTTACCACATCTTCCTGTTCCACTATTAATAATATTCCAAGTCGTTTTAATAACATTACTACTGTTTTTAATCTTCGAGCTCAAATAACGCGACTTGGCCAAACAACAAACTTTTTTAAATAATTTTGAATAATTTCTAACATATAAATTAAATTCAGCAGTGTTTACATAAGTCCTTTCACTGTACAGCTCATAAAGCCGTGTTCTACTTTTATGAATACCAATGGTAGCCCAATCACTGAATGATGCGTTACTATTAACGGAGATAGTCTTGGGAATAAAGGTTGAATTAAATTGTTTACAGTATATACTAAAAAAAACATCATATAGATGATTAGGATCAGCATCAATTGACAAAATTGGTAATTTATTAATGAGTTTAACTTTAAAAGCTGCCAAGCGACTTGCAGTTTTGGGGTTAACAGTTGTCTCTGAGCTATCACACATTGCAGCTAAACTGTTAGCTGTAGCTTTTTTCTTCAAATCTGGACACTTGGGTCGAATATGTCCTTCTTTTTGACAATGATGACATCTGATTGTCTTCCTATTAGATTTCTGTGCTATCAATGCACTGGTATGAGAGGTAAGCTCTGAACGCCTGAAATCACCACTCATGAGTCTTTGCTTTACCATCTCCGATGTCAAAGAATCTGTCTGAGAGCCTTCAATGGCCATAATGAGAGGGTCATAATCATCAGGTAACCCAATTAAGAGAATTTCTGCTATCTCATTATCATCAATTTTACAGCCAATTTCACATAATTCTTGAGTTGCCGATATTATCTCCGATATATACCTTTCCATAGAATTGAAAGTAGAATAATGCATTCTAGCAAGCTTCCTTTTCAGATATAAGCGCCGACTAATTCCAGAATTTTCATACGCCTTTTGTAAAGCAAGCCATGCTTCCTTTGCAGTCTTTGCATTGCGCACATGCGGGTAACAAGCTTGACTAATTTGAGGCAAATCTTTGCGTAAGCTCGTTGATCGTGATCATCATCATTGTGATCATCAGTCACATGTATCCAAAGCCCTGCATCAATTAGCAAAAGCTTCATTTGAAACTTCCATTCAGAATAATTTCGAGCGCCTTCTAGTTTTTCAATAGATATCACGTGGGGATGACTGGGATTCATCCGGATTGTCGTTTCAGCGATTGGTTTAGTCAGAGACGGCGAACGTGGCGGCGATGACATTGCATCAGTTTAATATAAAAACTTTATACCAACTTGTTTCTGTTCATTAATTATTGTGTCATAACCTGTTGGACGTTTCAATAAATGCTCAAAGCTCAGTACTTACAGTATTACTCATTACACTTTAATAAAATAATATTTTAAAGTTACACACATGACACATTGACACAATCCTTAAACCACAGATAGGAAGTACAAGCTCAAAGACAATTTATAACTTAATAAAATGTCAGTCACAACCACAGACAAAATATAATTGAGTACATTGCCTTTTTGCACAAGACAATAAATTAACAGTTTGTATGTATATTCGTATTTTTGTATGTGTGTAATATTCTTTATTACCTCTTATCTTGCAAACCGCTAGAAGGATTTTTATAATTAATACATCGTTAGATAGGGCTTGGCCGTCCAAGTGTTCTTAGATAAGTGACGTTAAGATAAAACAAAAATGTCGGGTTTTGTGCGCCATATTGGGGTGGACTCAATTTTTCTTCTTCGAATCCCATCGATTGGGGTACCAAAATGAAGGATTTTTAGAGGTGATTACAAAAATATATAACACTTATATGTTTTAATGTGATTCGAAAAAAAATATATAACTAAAAAGTTGTAACTAAATAAAAAAAGTTAATTTAATAATCAAAAACCCGACTGCTTAATAAGCGAACTAAAAAGATTTAAACAAGTAGAAAATCATGCTGTGCAGTCGGAGGATCAGGTGGTCAGCCAGCTCGCGAATATGTATTAGGCAATCGGGTTTTTGATTATTAAATTATTTAAATTTATTTTAGGCCAGAGCCACGTCTTCAGTATTCATTATATAATAATATGGTGTCATATCCGTGTATTCGTCATAATCATGTTGTAAAGTAATGTCATATCCGGGTCATATCCTTCTATTAATTCGCCCCGAACGGTCAAATTGCCCATCCAGTGCTGTCAATAAATGTATACAGTGCTATGTACGTACTGTAATTTTCCAACAAACTTTGAGTATCGCGTGGGATGCTTGCTGGCGTTTTATATATTTCGAATAATTTATCAATTAGAGGAATTCTTTGTAAATCATATGGGGCATTCAAAAAATATATGATCTAGAGACTGATCACATCCTAAGTCACAATTGATACAAACAGGCGATGTTATAATTTTCATTCTGGCTAAATGTGCATTGAATCTTCCATGTCCAAATCTAAGACGATTTAAGGTGGTATAAAATTTTCTGCTCTTAGGAAGTACAGATCTGGTGAACCAGGGCGCAGAACCAATGGTTTGATTTATTTTCGCATACCATTTTCCTTTAATTCTTAGTGTGTCTTGCCAAATACTGGTGTTTTTTACCCGACTGCCGAAGGAGGGTAATGTGTTTATCAGTCTATCATATCAGCCGAAAGACGTCCACTGCTGGACATAGGCCTCCCCCAAGCGTCGCCACTTTGACCGGTCCCGTGCGTCTCGCAACCAGCGTATCCCTGCAACCTTTACCAGGTCGTCGGTCCACCTGGTGGGAGGCCTTCCAACGCAACGTCTTCTGGTTCGCGGTCGCCGCTCCAGAACCTTTCTGCCCCATCGGCCATCCGTTCTGCGAGCAATGTGCCCTGCCCACTGCCCCTTAAGTTTGGCAATTCTTCGGGCTATGTCGGTAACCCTGGTTCTCTCGCGGATCTCTACATTTCTGATTCGATCACGCAAGGAAACACCGAGCATAGCCCTCTCCATTGCCCTTTGGGTGACTGTAAGCTTTCTGATGAGGCCCATTGTAAGCGACCACGTCTCAGAGCCATAAGTCATCACTGGCAACACACACTGGTCATAGACTCTCATCTTGAGACACTGTGGTAAGTTAGATGAGAAGATACCACGCAACTTCCTGAACGCTGCCCAGCCGAGTCGGATTCGATGGTTGACCTCTTTCTCGAAGTTGGCCCTACCCAACTGGATCGTTTGTCCCAGGTAGACATAGTCGCCCACAACTTCGAGTGTGTAGTCTCCGACCTTAATAGGAGTGGGTGTAACATGGGCATTCAGCATCACCTTGGTTTTGTCCATGTTCATCCTAAGACCCACTCTTTCGGAAGCTCTACCGAGGTCATCGAGCATTATACTGAGGTCCTCCATGGTCTCATCCATAACCACTATATCGTCGGCAAACCGAAGGTGAGTGATGTACTCGCCATTGACGTTGATGCCTAGCCCTCTCCAGTCCAGAACCTTGAAGACGTCCTCCAGTGCAGTGGTGAACAGCTTCGGAGATATGACGTCTCCCTGTCTCACACCTCGCCGCAAATGTACGGGTCTGATCCTGAAGTCGAACTGACATGGTGGCGTTTTTGTATAACCACTTCAACACCTCGATGTACCGGTAGTCAATTTGTCACCGTTGGAGAGACTGCAGTACAGCCCAAGTCTCGATCGCTTTCTCGTAGTCCACAAACGCTAAACAGAGAGGCAGGTTGTACTCTTCGATCTTCTGTATAACCTGCCGCAGCGTATGTATGGTCTACGGTGCTGAAGCCTTTACGGAATCCGGCTTGTTCGGGAGGCTGAAAATCGTCAAACCTGCGCGCGAGACGATTCGTGATGACTCTTGAAAACAGCTTGTAGACATGGCTTAGAAGAGAGATGGGCCTATAGTTCTTCAGTAAGGCATTGTCACCCAGTTCGGCCGTGATTCCGTCATCACCCAGCGCCTTGTTGTTCTTAAGCTGTTTCAGAGACATATATCCTAATCTCATACAGGCCGACGTCCGGAATGTATTCGGTATAGTGTCGGGTCAATCTAGCTCTAGGGTCATTGGCTAGATTCACGACGGGTTTACTGGTTGACGTGTACAACTGCCCATAGAATCTCTCGATCTCCCTCAGAAGCTCCGGTTTGGCGGATACAATTCTGCCATCATCGGTCTTCAGTTTCGTGAGCTGGCTCTGCCCAATAGACAGATATCTTGCAAAGACCTTGGAGCCCTTATTCCGCTCAATCGCGTCTTTAATACTTTCGGTATTAAAGCGGCGGAGATCGCGGCGGAGATCGATTCATGGACTTTGAGATCCGTCTATTTAGTTGCCGGTAATTCAACGCATCGTCTGAAGACTGCAGAATCATATCACGCCTCTCCTTCATGAGCTTGAGAGTAGGACCAGAGAGCTTTCTGTTCCTATTTGTACGGCGGGTCATGAAAAACTTAGACCCGACCGTATGGACAGCTTCCACGAACCCGTCGCTGTATTCGTCCACGGAGCTCCCTAGGCAATGGAAACGATTCTGGAGTTCGAGTTGAAAGGTCTCGGGGTTTTGGACCTGGATTTGTGCTGGACGGAGCGTGGTCTTCATCAGTCGAGACCTTTCAAGCTTGACATTAATGTTCAATGTGCCTCTTACCAAGCGGTGATCACTCCCGGTTTTCACCAAGTTGATCACAGAGACATCATTGAACATTTGCTTCTTGGTTGACATGATGAAATCGATCACGTTTTTTGTTGCACCATCGGGGCTAGGTCCACTTCCTGTGCTCACGCTTTCAGAAGAAGGAGTTCATAATGTAGAGGCCCTCCTTCTCCACAAAACTGGCCAGTAGGTGACCATGGTGGTTCCGACGTCCAACTCCAAATTGCCCCAATTGCAGCTCATCCTCGTCTCGTTTGCCCAGTTTCGCGTTGAAGTCCCTCATGACAACGGTGAAGTAAGTTTTGGAACCATGCATGACTCTAGAGATATCCTCATACATGGTCTCTACCTCGTCGTCGGGTTGTGCCGAGGTCGGGGCGTAGACCCGTATGACCTTCAGCGAATATCTTGCGGATATTCTGAGTATAAGGTACGCCACCCTGGTCGACACACTCTCGATCTTCACCACGATGTTCACAAGGGACTTGTGGACGATAAAGCCGACACCACCCTGGGACTGCCGGTCACCCTCTCGGAAATAGAGCAGGTTACCGGATTTGAGGATTATTGAGTCCTCCCCCTCCTTCGGACTTCAGATAACCCTATAACCCGATGGAGCCATCGTAACCTGCTCAATTGTTCCTCGAGTTCGGCTATCTTCTCGTCGGTCCGGAGTGTTCGTGTGTTATACGTTGCCAGGTCCAGTCGTCGGTGTTTATTGGGGTAGCCGGGTCCACTCCGGAGATTCTTTGCACCCCTTGCCACGCCATCGCCTCGACCGCTACCGTAGCCGAGGGTAAACGGGCTGCCGGGCACTAGGGGTCGTTTTTTTGTTGTGCTATTCATATTGGTTTGGGGGGGTTTGCCATAATCGCCACGCTTGGCAGACGGGTTGGCGATCGCAGTTTGTTGGTAAAGTGCACAGAGAACGCTGCTGCCCATTCTCTGGTGTGTCCCTCCAGTCGCCTCTTACGACACCCACGAGAAGATATGGGATGGTGAAATTCTTTACGTCCGTCACCATACGGTACGGGTTATCAGTCTATGTATGTATGTAAGTATGTATGTATGTTTGTTCCTATGTGGCGTTCCAGAGACCAAACGCGTTGGCCGATTTTGATGATTCGTACGTCAATCGATGCGTCTTAACCCTGCGAGTGTCACTGGCTATTAAAATTGAAAATAGAAAAATGGCGGCTTTTGGGCGCCATATTTTGGGGACCCAATTTTTTTTCCACCCAACCCCATCGTGTGGGGTATCAAATTAAAGGAAGTAAGAGGCGATTTCAAAAATATATAACACTTATATGTTTAAATGGTACATTCGAATAAAATGTTAACTAAAAAGAGTTAAATAAAAAAAAAAACAATAAATCAAAACACCCGACTGGTTAAAAAGCGAACTAAAAAGACGTAAACAAGAAAAAAATTATGCTGTGCAGTCGGTGGATATATCTAGTTTTGGTCAGCCAGCTCGCGAATATGTATCCTCCGACTGCACAGCATGCTTTTTTTCTTGTTTACGTCTTTTTAGTTCGCTTTTTAACCAGTCGGGTGTTTTGATTTTTTGAATTATTTTTTTTATTTCATGTAATTTGATAAGCAGGTCAGAACTTGGTATGGTAACATTTCTCGTCTCTGGGATGTCAATGTCAGCAATAACTCTTGCAAGATAATTTGCGTTATTTATTTATTTAAACTTCATGTACAATAGTGGTACATATGCGGACTTAATCCCACAAGGCATTCTCTACCAGTCAACCATTGGGTTAATAAGGACAACGTTGTGAGCGGGTACAAAATAATATTAAAAAAGACAACTTGTATACGAAAAAGTATATACTTACATATATATATTAATAATACACATATACAAATAAAATAGACTAATAAATAACAACAATAAAAAAAAAACGAGAAACCTATTAATAATTATTATGTCTCTAGATGAGAGCTATTTAGTTTGTTTCAAATAGTAGTCACGAACCTTTCTTTTAAAAGTGAATTTGCTTTCAGCCTTTTTAATGCCAAAGGGTAGCGCGTTCCAGAGCTTTATTGTTGAGACAAAGAATGAATCGGACATAAAACCGGTGCGGTGTGAAGGAATTTGGAGAAGTCGATTTTTGAAAGCTCGAAGGTTACGACTGTGAGAACTGCCCAACACTTTGAAATAGAAGAGCACGATCGTCAAGAGCAAGCAGAGAGATCTGAGGGACCTCCTGAGGCGGATAGGCAGCCATTTAAGCTGAGAACGGTAGGAAGAAATGTAATCGTATTTACGAAGGCCGAAAACAAAGCGAATACAATTGATGAGAAGTCGATCCAATTTATTTAGAAGTTCTTGGGCTAGATCAGGATAACAAACATCAGCATAGTCGATAATGGGAAGCACAAGTGACTGGACCAAAGTCATTTTGGTGCTGGATGGGAGGAAATGCTTGAATCTATAGAGAGACCGCAGCGAGAACGCGACTTTCTGGCTCACCTGAGCCACGTGCTTATTCCAACTAAAACTGTCGTCAATGTACAGACCTAAATCTTTTACATGAGGTGAAAGTGAAATGACGGAGTTCTCGTACATCAGTGGCATGAGTTGGCCAGTGTTCACACTTCTCAAATAGTACGAAATACCAATGAGTATGGCCTGACATTTCCCGACGTTAACAGAAACCCCAAATTTGCCAGACTACTCACTGATAGCTCGAAGATCAGCATTGAGTAATGAAATGCAATTGTCAAGGTTGGCAATGTCTGATTGAGCGTAAAGTTGCAAGTCATCAGCGTACAGATGGTAAGAACATTTGAGGATGACAGTAATGGAGTTTATAAATAAAGAGAATAAAAGAGGTGAGAGTATACCGCCTTGTGGAACACCAGTTACCAAGTCGCACCAGTCAGAGCAATCCTGATCAGCACGCACAGCCTGCTGGCGACCACGAAGATATGATGAAAACCAATCACGTGACAACGAAGAGTTCAATTGAGACAGTATGGCCAGGAGAATGTCGTGATCAACGGTGTTAAAAGCATTGAAAAAATCTATTAAAAACAGGACCGTTAACTTCGAACTCTCCAAACCGTCCCTATTGTCTTCAGTAACTTTAAGCAGAGCTGTGGCTGTGCTGTGGCCAGGCCGAAAACCGGATTGGCAATTGGACAACAAGTTATTCTTTAAGACGTAGGAGGATATTTGTTTAAGAGCAAATTCTTCTAGGATCTTAGAAAGGAAAGGGAGAATGGAGATAGGTCTGAAGTGAATAGCCAAACTGGGGTTGGGAATTTTAGGAAGAGGGATAATGTAAGCCTTACGCCACATTGCAGGAAACTCACCAGTCTGCAGCGGTGAGTTGATGATGTGAGTAATAATTGGAATTAAGTTCTCAATCATAAAAGATAACATAGTTCGACTAACCCCATCACAGCCCACAGCCCTAGACTTAATTGAGGTAAAATATTTGAGGACCTCAAGGTTAGTCACGGTGGAGAAATAAAAAGAGTCGGGAAAAGGATTGGCTTGGAAGTAATATCAGCGATAGTTTTATTTTTGACGTCAGCCGCAAGCGTAGCGGATGTTGAAAAATTATTATTAAGAACATCCAAAGGCAGTTTAAGAGAAACAATACTAGAAGGGGACTTTGCTATGCCAAGCGATTTCAAGAACTTCCAAATATCAGCCGGTGACGAATTGAGGTCATTTTCACAAATGTATCGGCGTTTAGATGCTCTTACCATCTGGTTGCAGCGGTTTCTAGCCAACTTATACAGGATCCAGTTCTCCTTACTGCGGTCCCGCCTATATTTTCTAAAAGCCCGGTCTCGTCGTCTTTTTTTTATTTTTATCAATAGGCTCGCCCTTGACTACTATCTCACCTGATGGAAAGCGATGATGTGGTCGACGGTGATGCACACTTGCCTAGAAAAAACCCATTCACTCTTGACTTAAAGACCCCTAGATTGTAGCTATCGGGAAACACAGACTCCGGCAGGGAATTCCACTCCTTAGCTGTACGCATAATAAAAGTGTCCCCAAAACGTTTTGTGCGTATGGGTGGGATGTCCACCATGTACCGATGACGCATCGCCGTGCGTCTGGTTGTCCGATGATGGAAAGGGCTGGGCGGAATTAAATCATGCAATTCGATCGCACACTCCCCGAAATGTAACCGATAAAAAGCCGACAAGCTGGCAACTCGGCGACGATGTTCAAGGCTCTGGAGCTTTGATTTGACCAGTGCCTCATTGCCGATGAGTCTCTTGGCCCGCTTTTCGATCGACTCTAGTGCATCTAGCTGGTATTTGGCAGATCCATCCCAGAGATGAGAACAGTACTCCATGCACGATCGAACTTGCGCTTGATACAAGTTGAGCAGCTGTTCCGGCGTAAAGTACTTTCTCACTTTCGCAAGGATCCCCAATTTTTTGGCAGCCAGCTGAGCCTTTGCCTCAATGTATGGCCCAAAATTGAGAGTCGGTGTTAACGTAACGCCAAGAAGCTCAAGATGGTCCGTTATTGGTACGGTTACATCACGGAAAGTTGGAGCCGGGTGAAATTGGCTCTTTTTAGCGGAATAAAGACACGCCTGGGTTTTAGCAGCATTAAACTTGACCATGGTCAAGTTTAATGCTGCCAGATTGGCATCACCCCATTCGGAGACTGCCTGCAAGGACAAGTTCAAACGCTCCACCATGGCTTCTCGGAGAGACTGGATTTGTGGCCCGGTAGCACGTGCGTTGGACAAGTAACTCTCAGCAACAGTGCTGTCGTCTGCATACCCAAAGGTGCCGGATTTTAGCAGATCGTTAATGTGCAACAAGAACAATGTTGCTGAGAGTACCGACCCCTGAGGGACTCCGGCATTAATATCCAATTGGTCCGACGAGCAGCCATCGATAACCAGGAATAATGTAAAAATAGAAAATCTATATAAAAAAATCATTAAAATGTCAAACAAAAGTTAATACAAATAAAATCAATGTAAAAATTAACAAATGTCAAAATTGCAATAAAATCTATGTCAAACAAAGGATTCTTCCATAAATTCGTTAACATTGTAGTAGGCCCTTTTACTTAGAAACGACTTTATTTGCTTCTTTATTTCTACATTATTAAGCTCCCTCCAACTTTTGGGTAACTTATTATAAATCGTAGGAGCCATGCAAAAAACACTTTTGCGCATAAGTGCCGTCCTACTGCTATGCAGACAGAGCTGATTTTAATCACGCCTGTTTCTTGAAAATGTATCTTGAATACGTGAAAATAAGCTATCATTTTTCTAACAAACATTACCGTTTCCAGAATATAAAGAGACGGCAATGTTAATATTTTATAGCGAATGAAATAGGGTTTACAACTATCAGTGGTTTTTAACTTAAACATCGCACCTCTTTTGTGCTTTAAATGCAACTTCTTTATCAGTTGAGTTACCCCAAAAGATAATCCCATATCTGAGAACAGATTCACTTAGCCCATAGTAAGCTGTTAATAGCGCGTCTATAATAACCGTTCGTGACAGGATGTACAATGCATAAGCACTACTGCTTATTCTTTTAGTCAGTCTCTATGTGGGCCTTCCAATTTAAATTACTATCTGGGTCATATTCAAAATAATTGTAAGTTACGGATAGGAAACAAATATGAATATTATTTTATTGTAACAGAAAAATAACAGAAAGGAATGATTAGGGCAAGTTTAAATAGCATACATTTGTAAAATAAATAATTAACATTGATCTAATTGAAACACCTGGGATAGTAGAATACCATCACCACTATCACTACCTATACATACTTCAAATAAAAAGAAAAAAAAAAGTTTTGGCTAACCTGCGGTGCAGTAAGTTGAATAATATTTTATTATCATTAATTCATATATGACACTATGTGAATTACGCCTAATCATTCATATCTGTTACGTAACAGAAAAAAGTGATGGATAAAATAACGTATATGAATTAATTGCACGTGTCTAACCTACAAATCTATTTATATCCACATTAATTTAAATGTTATACGAATATTTTATATTTATAACAATTAGCACAATACAGTTATTTCCTAGTATGGGTAATAAAACAGTAAACTTACTTACCGCTATTTTAAACGTCTCACATTAAATATTTACTTTTAAAAGTCTAATTTTCTTCGACAACGAAACGAGCTGAGAAACTATATTGAACAAAATGGCCGATCATTTATTTTTACGTCGTGTAGTGACAGATAGTGGACTAATTTTGCCAGTATATCAAATTTCTTTATTACCATGGAAATAATGTTAAAATAGCATAACAGAGAAGAATAACAGATATGTGTAAAATCAGGAGACTCATTAATAAATTAAATTTGAAGAACAATAAATAGTATTTTATATTTTGTTTAGTGAAGTGTTGAAAGTTTAAACAGTATTCTCTGAATATAGTTTTTTTTTTAACCTTTGTGTAATAGTTAATAATTAAATTATTTTTTTTAGTTAACAGTCAAATACGTGGACATTGAGTACTTGTATGAAACGGAATCTACGCAATGTTTGGTTTCATTTTTTTTTAATGAATTGTTTAGCTATATCAAATTTTTCGTTGTTTTTTATTAAATTCAAATAAACATTTAATCTGTTTGTTTATGAAATTCTAGTCAGTTGTATCTCGTTATAAAAATAATTGGGTTGGACACTATGACAGTATAATTATTACAATTATTTTGAATATGACCCATCTATTGTCAGTCCTAGAAACTTGGTTGTATAAACTGTGCCAATTGCAATATTATTATATGTTATGTCAAGATTGGAAATAGTCAGTGCGCGTTGGCTAAAATTCATTATCATGGTTTTACTTAAATTCATTTTTAAATGATTATTGTCTAACCATTCTATAGTTTCATGTAATGTTTCATTTATGTCTTGTTTATAAAATTCTCTATGAATACACGGTATTGTTATTGTACTGTCATCCGCAAACAGCGTCATCGGATGTTTGATAGCCGTTGGAAAGTCTTTAATGTAAATTGTAAAAAGCGGTGGCCCAAGAATACTTCCTTGTGGAACTCCATAGACAATATTACGTTCCTCAGATTGAAATATTTCCTCCCGTTTTGTGCTTATGTTTAATCTGTTTATTTCGGTTATTTGTTTTCTGTTGTTGAGGTATGATTTTAAGAGCTCAAAGACATTTCCACTTACAACATAAGCATCAAGCTTTTTCAGTAAAATGTTATGGTCCACGTAATCAAAAGCTTGAGTCATGTCACAGAATACCGCACACACTGGAGTATTTGTATCCATATTTTTTATAACCGTATACAAAAAGTCGTAAATTGCCATGTTAATTGTCTTGTTTTTCCTAAATCCTTTTTGTTCGTTGTAAAGAATTTTATTTGTGTCTAAATATAAATTGTACGTATACATACAAAGTCACCGACATAGCCCGAAGAATTGCCAAACTTAAGTGGCAGTGGGCAGGGCACATTGCTCGCAGAACGGATGGCCGATGGGGCCGAAAAGTTCTGGAATGGCGACCGCGAACCGGAAGACGATACGTTGGAAGGCCTCCCACTAGGTGGACTGATGACCTGGTTAAGGTGGCGGGAAGGCGCTGGATGCGAGACGCACGGGATCGGTCAATGTGGCGACGCCTGGGGGAGGCCTATGTCCAGCAGTGGACGTCTTTCGGCTGAAATGATGATGATGATGATGAAATATAAATTGAGTTGATTATAAATATATTTTTCAATTATTTTTGAGAATATTTAAATCAATGCAATCGGTCTGTAGAATTCCATTAATTCTCTATCTTGTTTTTTGAACAATGGCTTTATAACAGATGTTTTCAAAGCGTCTGGAAAAATACCCTCGCTTATACACAAATTTATGATATGACTTAAAGGGCAACAAATCTCCTCGGCTACTGCTTTAAGTTTTTTTGTGCGGTCGTATGATCGTATCCTTCCACCTCCTGGTGGTGACTAGCGGGCGACGGGCGTGGGGGCCGCCTTAGCCTGCATTGCACTAGTCACCACCCTTGCGGGCGGGAACGGCCGAGCACTCGCGGTCGTTCCCGGGCCCCTCCACTGAGGGAGGGGCGTGAAGGGCCTGCCCTAAAAGGCGGGCGGTCGTCGGCGGAGGACTGGAGGTAAAGGCTGTGCCGGTTCCCCAGTCCTCCTCCACACAGACGAAGCGGGAGTGCCGCTGGGTTATTTTAGTGGGTATACCGGGCTTGCTTGCCCGGGGAGTCCCACATAGCCGGGCTGGTCCACCCCGGGCACCGTCAATAACTTCCCATTCGTGGGTTCTTGTTGGCGGTGGCGAATACCTGACAGGGGGGGATGTCGCTCTGGGTGTTCCCCTGATTAGCAGGGGACACTCCAGACGCGACATAGGGGGCTAGGTTGGGTAGGCTAGTTTGGGTAGGTAGGTTAAATTAGGTTGGGTAGGTAGGTAGGTGGTGGTGACTTGTCGTTGCCGGCCCTCCTCTGGCGTGGGATGGTCGGCAGGGACAGGTCAATGGAAGGAGGAGGCGGCGGAGCGTCGGTTTCGACGCGCCGCCGCACACGCGGAGGGCTGCATCTGGCCTTCGCGGGCCGGATGCCGCCACAACGTAGGGGACCGTAAAGGTCAGGCGCGGTGGAGGGCACGGCGCAGCACACCGTCTGGGTGTGCCCAGCGGGGGCGTATCTGCGCCATGCCCTGAGGAGTTGTCGGAATCCCAGCTGGCAGGTAGGATCCGCCAGCTGGGATTGAAGGTGGCGCTGCACAAAACCGAGGCCGTGTTCTTCCACGGGCCTCGGCAGCGCAACCCACCTGACGCCTACATAGTCGTGGAGGGCGTCAGGATAGAGGTGAAGGCCCAGATGAAGTATCTGGGCCTAGTGCTGGACAGCAGGTGGCGCTTCGGCCCGCACTTTAGCGGGCTGTCGACGCGCCTGCTGAAGGCCGCGGACGCCCTCTCATGGCTCCTCCCAAACCTGGGGGGCCCAAAGGATCGATGCCGGCAACTCTATGCCGGTATCCTCAAGAGTATGGCCCTGTATGGAGCCCCCATCTGGGCGGACTCCCTCCACAGGAGGGAGAACGCGACCGCCATCCGCAGGCCCCAACGGGCCATTGCACAGCGGGTGGCGAGGGCCTACCGCTCGGTGGGCTTCGCGGCGGCGTGCGCTCTGGCGGGCACCCCTCCCTGGGAGTTGGAGGCATGGGTGCTCGCCAGAGTGTACGAGTGGACGGCTCGGCGAAAGGCGCTAGGCGAGCGCCCCGTCGCGGAGGTGCGGCAGGCCGTGCGGTGGGAGGCGAGGGACGCCATCGTCCTCCATTGGACGGAGGACCTCGCCTCCGCCGCCTTTGGCCGCCGGACGCTGGATGCGCTCGGTCCAGTCCTGCAGGGCTGGCTCGAGCGCAGACACGGTTTCCTCTCGTTCCGTCTAGTGCAGGTGTTGTCCGGACATGGATGTTTCGGAACGCACCTGCACCGGATCCGGAGGGAGGAAACCCCGGCGTGCCACGACTGCGGCGCGGTGGAGGACACGGCGCAGCACACCCTCGAGGTGTGCCCAGCCTGGGCTGAGCTGCGCCGTGCCCTGACAGGAGTTGTCGGGCAGGACCTCTCACTCCCCGGCGTGGTAAATTCCATGCTGGGGAGTGAGGAGGCCTCCCTCCACCTTCCCATGGCCCGACCAACTTTTGTTATACGGGCCGAATCGTGGGGCGGCTGCGGACATAGCACCCTTGGCAATCTTATTTTTACGGTCCGCAGGCGCTTCTTGATCCCTTACAAATTAGCCACGTGTGTCCCTTCAACCCTCTCCCAAAATAGGGCTGGTGAACTTTCACACTACAAGTTTTGTCGACTTCGTCGTCGTCTTCGCCATCTTCATACCCCTCGTGCGTCCCTAAATTTTTTATTGTTGCAGTTGCTCCTTCTCTTGACGCTCCAGTGCGCTCCGGACGGCATGCCAATCATGCGCGAACTCCCGTAGCCTCGCAAAGTTCGCCGGTGAGCTAATGAGATCCTGGTAGTAAACCGCACCTACCCCCATGCAGCTTATCCCAACCATCATCTTGCATCTAGCTTCTTCATACAGGGGACAGACCCACAGCGCATGGTGCAGGTCTTCCTCTTCCATACCGCAGTAGCACATACTCTCCTCACATAACTTCATATCATGCAACCTTTTCCTAAAACACCCATGTCCCGTGAGAATCTGGGAGAGCTGATAATCAGGCTCAACCCAGGTGTACCTGAGCCGCGCAGCGACGTCCGGGAAGAAACGGTACAGTTCCCGTCCTTTCCCCTCATTCATCCATCTTTCTTGCCACGTATCCATCGTCTCATTCCAGATCACTCGCTTTCGTTGGGCCAGCTCCCGCCTGCGCACTTCTAGTTCGACCTGTGCTTCGGCCGCGGCCTGGCGCTGCTCATCGAACCTCCCAGCACGGATTACCTCCAGATCGGCCGGGAGAACACCACCCAAGACTGCCAGCGCAGCCGTACTGGTAGACCTGTACGCCTTCGTCAGCAGAATCAGGCTTGGTCTCTGGCACCGGAGCAGCGCGCTGCGAACAACGTTGAGTATCGCTCGTTTGTACCAACAAGCAGCAGCATACGTCACCGTGGCGACGAAAGTGCCTCTATAGAGGAGGCGAAGTCCGGGATATCGAATGCCCCAGGACGATGCCGACACTCGTGACATCTTCCCGAAACACTTGGCCGCGCGCTCCCCTATCGATAACGCATGCTGCGCAAATGAAAGACTTGCGTCGAGTACCACACCCAGCACCATCGTCGAGGTGACACTCCCGATCGAGTCCCCGGCAAGCTTTACAGTGGGGGCCCGTTGGAGTTTTCCCCTCATCGTCATCATAGCTGACTTTGTAGGGGAGAATCCCAGCCGGTTCTTGGCTCCCCACGCCGCGACCATGTCCAGCGACTCCTTGGCAGCCGTCTCTATTTCTGCACGAGACCTGGACTCGATCAAAATTGTCACATCGTCCGCGTAGGCGACCATACTGACGCCGTGTGGGAGCGGCAGTCGAAGCAAGTCGTCCATCAGCAGGTTCCACAAAGGTGGACCAAGGACGGAGCCCTGCGGGCAACCCATGGTGGACACCTTCCACACAACCCGATCGCCGATGAAAAGACCAACATGTCGGCGGGTGAAGTAGCCCGACAGCATCGTAAAGATGTTGGGCGGGCACGCCCCCCGCTTGACCTTCGTCAAGATCATCGGCCACCAGGCGTTGTCGAAGGCGCCTGAGATGTCCAAAAATATGGCCTGCACATACTTGCCCGAGCCCTCCCTCACGGCGCTCATGATATCGTTGAGCGCCGTGACGGTTGACTTGCCCGGAGAGAATCCGTGCTGGGCGGCAGAGATCTGATTGCCGATCATCGGAGCGCACTTCAGTATTACGCGCTCTAAAATCTTCCCAAGCACAGGCAGAAGTGTTATTGGCCTATAGGCCTTGGGGTCTGTGAGTGGCTTCCCATTACCCTTCGGCAAGACAAGAAGCCGACCCGCCTTCCACACATCCGGAAACACCCCTTCAGTGACACACTTGCCGTACACCGCGGTGACTTCCGCGGGGACGGCTTCCCAGACGTTCCTAACAATTCGCGCACTGATTCCATCCAATCCCGGGGCCGTGTTGGGCAAACTCCTGATTATACCCCCCAGACTGTCACGCGACAGAGGAGGCGCAGCTTGGCCTGACGGGGTGAGCGAGGCGGCGACGCGAATCTGCCTATGGTAAGGCGTATCTATTGATGAATCGTCATCCGGGCAAAGTGCCTGCAATAGACCCGTCGCCGCATCCCCCACAGAGGTCGCAAAGCCCTCCGCCAGTTTAGTACCGTTAATAACCCGGGAGGGAGGCCTCAGCCTGCCACTGGCAGCCCGATATGCCAACCCCCACGGGTCACTGTTGCCGGAGTCAGCAATCTTCCTGAAATGCTCAAGCTCCGCCTTCTCCATTGCCTCTCTATATCTCGCTCTCATTGAGTGAAACTCCCCTCTCAGACGCTCCTCTCGCAGTCCCCCAGCCTTACGTACTCCCTGCCATTTATTCCTCGCCCTGTTGTTCAATTTCCGGAGCTTCTCTAGCTCCGGGTTCCACCATTCATACCCCGCGTCCTTTGGTGGCCCTTTCATACCCAAGCACTGGCACGCTGTGTCTACAATAACTTTCGTAAATGCCTTACAGACAAAGGACGCTGGCTTCCCAAAGTCAAGCCTGCCCATTCGCGCATGGATAGCCTGCTGGAAGCGCGGCCAATCCACTCCCCGATCCCGAAATCGCACCGACTCCTTGCCCGGCCCAATGCTACGGCATACTCCTCCTCGATTCCCACTTCTTCTTTCCACCTGGAAGGTGATGAGGCGATGGTCGCTGCTGCTGGCGCCCTCTTGCACGGTCCAGCTGTCGATTTTGACGCTTCTGCTTGATAGCGTAATATCTATATTGGATTCCCCGTTTGGGCCGCTAAACGTGAAGGGCTGGCCCTCCAAATTGTGGACAGTGAGTCCGTGGGCAGCAATAAAGGCCTCCATCGACACCCACCTGTGCTCCGCGTTGTGGCCGCGGCCAGTGTAGTGCCGCGGCTCACTGTGCCATACAGGCGAGTGGGTGTTGACGTCTGCGCACACGACGACGCGCTTCCCTCGGAGTGCCTCCATCACTCCTTCCAGGTGGTGCAGGTGCCTGTCTATAGACCACGTGCAGGTCGTATGCCTCCAAATGCGCCACTAAGCAGTGGTCAGTCGTAAGGTGTTGCAGCACCGCACAGGCCATGTCGCTTTTGTGTATGTACAGCCCTGCTTTGGCTGTACTTCCGCCCTGAATAATGTTTTTGGCCTGCGGGTACTGTTCCTGGAGTAGCGCTATATCCACTCTTAGTTCGCGGCACACCGCAGGAAGCTCCTTCGTTGCAAGTGCCGACCCGGCGAGGTTAAGCTGCCCGATTATTATGTGGGTTTTATTTTCCATAGTGGGTCATGGCTACGCTCCTGGATTCCGCGTGTAATCTCGCCGGGCAGTCTTTAGAGGCAGTCTTATGACCATTCGCCCCCTTCTTCCCAAGGCGCTTGCACGTCGCACAGCACGACGTGCTGGCCTTGCATTCTTCGCTGCGGTGGCCAGTCGCGCCACAGCGCGAGCACGTGGTCTCCTTGGACCTGCAGTATCGCTCCGGGTGCCCGTACTGCTGGCATTTGTTGCAGCAGGTGACGTCAACGTAATCTGTGACCTCCACCGCTTGCCACCCCACATAGACACGACCCTTGGTCAATAGCGCCTCTCTGAGTTCCGCCGTGCAGGCAAAGATAGCCGCAGTTGCCGGCGCTGCACCGCGCGACCTGTTCTTTTTGAAAGCGCCAGTTGCTTCCTTCTGCACCCTCTCCAGCGGCCACTGGGGGTCCTCTCTGAAGTTTTGTTCGTGCAGCGCCAACAGTATTTCTTCGAATGAAGGGTCGCCATCCAGCCTATTCAGGCAGACCAGGGGCTGCTTCTTTTTTGGCTCTGACACCCGGAGCGTAGATGGGATCGCCGCCCGGAGCCTACTCGCCGACTCCGCGTCCGTTGTCTGGACCAGTACCCCAGCGTTGCCCACTTTTCGGACTTTAGCCACCTGAACCCAGAGCTTGGCCGGATCAATTGCCTTTTTAAGTTCCGTCTTTGTCTCCTCAGCCGTCTTGAGGGCTCCGTTTTCATCCGCCGGGTAAAAAGCAAGCGTGGGCCCAGTCGATACATCGAAATGGACCGGCTCTTGCCGGCGTGGCAGCCGTAGGGCCGAGGCGTAGGAGACCTTTTCTTGCTGCTGGTACTGGGCACTACATGGGGCACTGGCTGCCATCTTCAGTTCGGCCAAGTTTGCGCGGTTTTCTGCTGCAGCCAGGCGTAGCGCCAGGTGCATCACCACCGCACTCAGTCGCTCCGTGTGGGCGCCAATTGCGACAAGCTCATCTTTATTGAGCTTCGACGTCTTTGCCTTAGCCGCTTCCATGATGCCCCTCGTTGAGGCAGTCGCCAGCCCCGTCAGGGCCTCTATGCTGGACGATACGAGTGGGTCCAGCTCTTGCTCCGATTGTACACATATCGTCTGGGTGAGGGGTGGCGTCGTCGCAGATGTCGGTTCCGACTGCAAGCTACCCGTCGGTGGCACGTCTATTCTCATAGCTCTCTCTCTCTCCCTTTTGGCGCCCACGCGACGCCGCACCGCTTCCCTGACCTCTTCAGGTGAGCAAAGCAGGCGCTTACCGCCCACCTGCGGTATTTCGCCAATAATAACCTCCATCTCGCCCATTGGAGTACTATAACCCTGCGGTGGGGTTCTGTTTAGGGACGCCTTCGGGGTAAAATCTATGCCCCTCATCTCCGCAAGGACGCGCAGCTCTTCGGCTTTACGCTCCATTTCAGCCTCGACAAGTTGCTGCTGGAGGCGTTCCGCCTCCTCATCAGCCATGGTGTTGGCTTATTAGCCACACGATACTAATACACCGCGGTGGTTCGTGTATTAAATTATTTAAAAATATAATGGGTGAATTACTGACCTTAATTATCCAGAATCAGGACACCAAACCACTGTATCACTGACCTTGTAATCCGAAGCTAGGCCACCAACCACTTACACTCATCACAACAAAGCGTCAATATCGCGGAAAAGCGTCACTGTCGCGGTAAGCGTCACTGTCGCGGAAAAGCGTCACTGTCGCGGAAAGCGTCACTATCACTATAGCGCACAAAATAAACAATGTTCACGAATATGTCTTAACGTCCATATAAAATATGCGCAAAACGGAACGCTCGCGTCACTCGCGTCACTTGACACTAGCTGTCAACGTCACGTATGACACTGACAGATGTCAACGTCAAACGACTCAGCTGACAGCTGTCAACCGGCAGACGTCACCCAGGTAGGCGACTCCACCCACAACACTCGCGCACTCGCTCTTTTCACAAGATGGCCGCGGCGTCTTATGGCAAAACACACAAGATAGAACGAGAGGGGCCGATTTAGTCTCGCAACCAATCGAAAAAAAGATTTAAAAAGCACTGTCCGCACGTCCGCTCTCTACGAAAGCCAACGACGAAGTGAGGAGGGCACGGCGAGTGAGGAGGCCTGGGCGGCGGTCGCCTCCTTTTGCGAGGATGTCATGTCGCAAAAGGAGGCGGCGGAGCGGGCGCGGGAAGATAACCCTCTCGCTGCGCAGACACACACACAGTCACCACCCTCGGGCGGGAACGGCCGAGCACTCGCGGTCGTTCCCGGGCACCTCCACTAAGGGAGGGGCGTGAAGGGCCTGCCGTAAAGGCGGGCGGTCGTCGACGGAGGGCTGGACGTAAAGGCTGTGCCGGTTTCCCAGCCCTCCTCCACACAGACGATGCGGGAGTGCCGCTGGGTTATTTTAGTGGGTATACCGGGCTTGCCCGGGGAGTCCCACATAGCCCCCCATTCCCCCAATGGGTGGGTATGCGTAATGCATTTTTTCCCAGCGAGATCAAAAAAAAAAAAAAATGTTAGGTTAGGTTAGGTTGGGGGATCCCCTCACAGCGCATACGTCCTCGTCGTTTCCCCCGGTAACGCCCCAGTTCTGACCACCGTAACGGAGTGGCAGACTGGGTGCGGCTAAAGTGCGCTGTGCTTTCGTTGCGAATTATTGCCTTGTCGTGAACGAACTTGCCTGAAAATTGTATTTTATTTTATCATTTTTATTTTATTGAATATGGTAAAACCTAGGCGTGATGCCCTCGGGCATTTTGTCAAAAAAGGCCCTTCTCAGGGCCAACCAAAAGGCCCTTCTCAGGGCCACCGTGACGCTTCAGCGTCAGCTGAGGAAGGTAGGACCTTCTATGGAGGAAGGCCGGAAGAGTCGGACTCCGACAACGAGTCCGTTGTGTCGGTGGCGAGCTCTATGGAGGTAGAGGAAGGCGCTCGTTCGCAGTCGCGGAAGCGGGCCTTCCTAAAGACAGGGTCCGATGGCTCCACAAGTTCGGCGAAGGAGTCGAAGAAGAAGGCGAAGGCCAAGAAGACGGCAACGGCAGCGGACACCCACGACGTGGGTCTCGCGGACGCCCAGCGCCAGTTGAATCTGGCACGGCGGGAAAAGCTCCAGCAAGACCTGGAGGAGCAGGTTGCTGCCAAGGAGCAGCAGGCGCGCGTCGCTCGGGCCAAGTCTGGGTACGGCGCGTCCCGCGTTTTGTACTCCGACCACTCCTTGGTGGAGCTGGAGCGGATGGCGGAGGAGGACGTGGAGGAGATAGTGGTGGTCGCCACGAAGTCCTCCCAACTGAAAGGGACGTTCCAAAAGTCCCTCAAATGCCGGGCCGCGAGCATGCGTGGAATCATTGCGGAGCTGGTGCAGAGGCAGGAGACCGACGAGACGCGGCAACTGCAGGCGAGGGTCGATCGCCTGCAGACGGAGGTCAGCCAACTGCACCAGAAGCTGGCAGAGGCCACGGCCCGGCCAACCACAGCCGAGTCCAGACCTGCAGCAGAGCGCCCCGCCTCCTTCGACCTTGAGGACACCATCCGCAAGGTCATGATGGAGGAGCGGGACTTCGTCCGAGCCTGCCTAGCAGGAATCGAGGATAGGCTCTTGCCCGAGAAGAGCTACCGGCTGCCGCTTGCCGCGGACAAGAGGAAGGGAGAGCCGGGGCCGACCTCACAGAGGGAGGAGGACCCTCTTCTGCCTGCCGCCACCCCAGCCAACCCTGCTGGTTGGACGAAGGTCGTCAGCAAGGGGAAGAGGAAGGGCAAGGGCAAAGGGGCGACAGCGGCCGTCTCTGCAATTCTCGCCGCCACCCCCCCTCCCAGCCAGTCGCAGTCGACTGGCAAGGGAAAAGGGAAGGGAAAGGGGAAAAACTCTCCCCCAGCCGTCCCCGCCGCCACACCTCCCAGCAGCCAGTCGCAGTCGATTGGTAAGGGAAAGGGGAAGAGTTCGCCCCCAGCCGGCAGGAGGAACCTGGTTCCTCCCAAGACCGCAGCCGTCGTGGTGACGCTCACCGCGGAGGCTGCGGAGCGGGGGGAGACGTACGCGTCCGTATTGTTGCGAACGCGTGCCAATGCCGATCCCACTCAACTGGGGATCGGCAAGGTCTCCTGTCGCCGGACGCAGGCTGGGGCTCGAATTTTCGAGTTCCCAGGGGCGGAGGGCGCTAAGAACGCAGACCTCTTCGCAGCAAAGCTGCAAGAGGTCATTGCGGACGCGGCGAAGGTAGCCAGGCCTATTAAGTGCGCGGCCATAGAGGTGACCGATCTAGATGATTCGGTCACCAAGGAGTCCGGGCCCTTGAGGCCCAGCCTTTGCGCTGCTTCAGGTGCTTCGGCACTGGACACACCCGGGCCCTCTGTCCGTCCACAATAGACCGGACAGAGAGCTGCTACCGCTGCGGCAAGGAGGGGCACAAAGCCGCCTCCTGCAAGGCCGCCAAGCCGCACTGCGCCGTATGTGCCGCCAGTGGCCGCCCTGCGGGCCACATTATGAAGGGGAGGAACTGCAGTCCTCCCCTCAAGAGGGGCAAAGTGCAGGCGCCGACCCGGCCTGTCACTGCCACCGCCGTTCCAGAGGCTGGGACCACGGCGGCTGTTGAGGAGGGGGGTGCGATGTCCGATTAATGCATAGAGTCGAATATCGCATCCTCCAGGCGAACACCAACCACTGCAGAGCGGCCCAGGATCTGCTGAAGCAGACCGTGGCTAAGTGGTTGGTGGACGTGGCGGTGGTCGCCGAGCCGTACTCGATACCTGGCCAATGGCTGGGTGATCGGGACGGCTTGGTAGCGTTGGTGTCGCGGCCCGCCACGGACTCCCCTCCCCTCTCGCTTTTAGAGAGGGGACCGGGATACGTGGCCGCCGCGTGGGGAGACATAGCCCTGGTCGGGGTCTATTTCTCCCCAAATCGCCCTCTAAGGGACTTCGAGAACTTTCTCGAGGTCCTTACGGCAGTCGTCGGGAGGGCGGCACCACGCCAGGTCGCCGTGTTGGGCGACCTGAACGCCAAGTCGGCGGCCTGGGGCAACCCGGCGGCGACTTGCAACGTCCGGGGACGCGCCGCCGAATTTTGGGCGGCTTCATGCGGTGTGTCCCTCCTGAACAGGGGGACTGTTCACACGTGTGTGCGGCAACGGGGTGGGTCAGTGGTTGACGTGTCGTTTGCCACCCCCGTGCTAGCCGCCCGCGTCGTGAACTGGCGGGTTGAAATGGTGGAGACCATGTCGGACCACCGTTACGTGCGGTTCGACATCTCCACCCAGGGCCCGCGGGGGGGAATGGCCCGCTCTGGCCAATCTCCCTTCCCGCGGTGGGCTCTCACCCGCCTGGACCGGGAGGCAGCTCAGGAGACAGCGTTCCTCCAAGACTGGCTCTCGCCCCCTGTGGAGGCCCTGGACGTTGACGCCTCAGCGGTCCAGCTACGAAGGTCCCTGACCGAGGTGTGCAACTCCAGCATGCCTCGGTCACGCCGTCCACCTCCCCGTCGCGCCGTGTATTGGTGGTCGGAGGAGCTGGCAGGGCTCCGGGCCACCTGCGTGGAGGCCAGGAGGGCCTACACGCGGAGTCGGCGGCGCACTAACCGATCTCAGGCCGGGGAGGACCGTCTCTACGCTTCTTACCTAGAGGCAAAGACGGTCCTCAAGTCGGCTATGTGCGCCGCCAAGGACTCGGCGAGGGCCGAGATGCTGGAGGGTCTCGACAGGGATCCGTTTGGGAGGCCATACAAGGCGGCGCGCAACCATCTGCGCCCCTTTGGTCCCCCAATAACGGAGACCCTGGAGCCGGCGTTGCTGGATGGGGTGGTCCGGTCCCTGTTTCCGCGCAGGACTAACTTCACCCCACCAACGATGAACCCCCCACTGGGGGGGGGGTGGTGGCTTCGCCGGAGGAGGTCCCTCCGGTATCTGAGGAGGAATTTCGCGCGGGGGTTCTGTCCCTCCGCGCGAAGAAGACGGCCCCTGGACCGGACGGCGTCCCCGCACGGGTGGTGGCCATCGCGGCGTCCCTTATGGAGGGCAGGTTTCGGGACCTCTTCAGCGCGTGTCTTACGGCTGGGAGGTTCCCGAAGCAGTGGAAGGAGGGGCGATTGTGCCTCCTCCGGAAGGAGGGACGCCCGGTGGACTCCCCCTCGGCATACCGGCCCATCGTTCTGCTCGATGAGGTCGGTAAGTTGTTCGAGGGGATCATCGCCACCCGGCTAAATAGCCACTTGCGGGCGGTAGGGCCAGACCTGTCGGACGCCCAGTTCGGATTTCGACAGGGGCGTTCGACGGTCGACGCCTTGGCCCTGCTGAAGGGCCAGGTGCAGGAGGCGGTCGCGGCAGGGGACGGAGTTTTGGCGGTGTCATTCCAACGCCTTCAACTCCGTGCCCCACTCGACGATATTGGAGGCACTCCGGTACCACGGAGTGCCCCAATACATGCGGGTCCTCCTGGCCAGCTACTTGGAGGACCGAGAGGTCCTCCTGGTAGACAAGACGGCCAGGGTCAGGAGGTACGGCGCGGAGTCCGGTGTCCCACAGGGGTCGGTTCTAGGCCCCCCCCTGTGGAACATGGGTTTTGACTGGCACCTGCGCGGCACCCTCCTCCAGGGCACGAGTGTCATATGTTACGCGGATGACACTCTCCTCGTTGCCCGGGGGAGGGACTTCAGGGAGGCGGCCTGTCTGGCCTCGGCTGGCGGATCCTTAGTGGCAGGTAGGATCCGCCAACTTGGATTGAGGGTAGCGCTGAACAAGACCGAGGCCGTGTTCTTTCACGGGCCTCGGCAGCGCTGCCCTCCTGACGCCCACATAGTCGTGGAGGGCGTCAGGATCGAGGTCGGGGCCCAGATGAAGTATCTGGGCCTCACGCTGGACAGCAGGTGGCGCTTCGGCCCACATTTCAGTGGGCTGTCGACGCGCCTGCTGAAGGCCGCCGATGCCCTGTCGTGGCTCCTGCCAAATCTGGGGGGGCCGAAGGCGCGATGCCGGCGGTTGTACGCCGGCATTTTGAAGAGCATGGCCCTTTACGGGGCCCCAATCTGGGCCGACTCCCTTCAAAGAAAAGAGAACGCGACCGCCATCCGCAGGCCCCAAAGGGCCATTGCACAGCGGGTGGCGCGGGCCTACCGCTCGGTAGGTTTTGCGGCGGCGTGCGCTCTGGCGGGCACGCCTCCTTGGGAATTGGAGGCGTGGGTGCTCGCCAGAGTTTACGAATGGACGGCGCGGCGGAAGGCGCTCGGGGAGCGCCCCGCCGTGGAGGAGCGGGTGGCCGGGCGGCGGGAGGCAAGGGACGCGATAGTCCTCCATTGGACGGAGGACCTCGCCACCGCCACCTTTGGCCGTAGGACGCTGGATGCGCTCGGTCCAGTCTTGCAGGGCTGGCTCGAGCGGCCCCACGGTTTCCTCTCGTTTCGTCTAGTGCAGGTGTTGTCCGGACATGGGTGTTTCGGAACGCACCTGCACCGGATCCGGAGGGAGGAAACCCCGGGGTGCCACGACTGTGGCGCTGCGGAGGACACGGCGCAGCACACCCTCGAGGTGTGCCCAGCCTGGACAGAGCTGCGCCGTGTCCTAATAAGTGTGATCGGGCAGGACCTCTCACTTCCCGGCGTGGTCAACTCCATGCTGGGGAGTGAGGAGGCCTGGGCGGCGGTCGCCTCCTTTTGCGAGGATGTCATGTCGCAAAAGGAGGCGGCGGAGCGGGCGCGGGAGGATGACCCTCTCGCGCCGCCGCTCCGCAGGCGAAGAAGGGGTGGGAGAAGGCGGTTGTATGATCGTCTCCTCCCACCTCCTGGTGGTGATTAGCGGGCGACAGGTGCGGGGGCGCCTCTCGTCTGCATTGCACAATCACCACCATCGGGCGGGAACGGCCGAGCACTCGCTGTCGTTCCCGGGCCCCTCCGCTGAGGGAGGGGCCTGAAGGGCCTGCCCTAAAAGGCGGGCGGTCGTCGGCGGAGGGCTGGACGTAAAGGCTGTGCCAGTTTCCCAGTCCTCCTCCACACAGACGATGCGGGAGTGCCGCTGGGTTATTTTAGTGGGTATACCGGGCATGCCCGGGGAGTCCCACATAGCCCCCCATTCCCCCAATGGGCGGGTATGCGTAATGCATTTTTTCCCAGCGAGATCAAAAAAAAAAAAAAAAAGGTTAGGTTAGGTTGGGGTGCGGGTCAGGTAACCTCCACGTTGGCCTAGTTGGTTGCTGGTCTCTTTCGGATACGTCCGGGGGGAAGAGCAACCCGCTGGGCTGGTGCACCCCGGGCACCGTCAATAACTTCCCATTCGTGGGTTCTTGTTGGCGGTGGCGAATACCTGACAGGGGGGGTTGTCGCTCTGGGTGTTCCCCTGATTAGCAGGGGACACTCCAGACGCGGCATAGGGGTGGGGCTAGGTTGGGTAGGTAGGTTTTGGGTAGGTTAGGTAGGTTTGCGGTGGGGCTCACTTCCGGGCCTCTGGGCGGGCCGCCCACTCCTGCGGGGGGGTCTCCCGGGTGCATTGACCAGCTCTGCACCCTGCTCTGCCCGGCTCTGCAACCGGGCTCTGCCCACTCTGCACCTGGCTTTGCCCGCTCTGCACCTGGCTTTGCACTCGGCGCTCGTGCGGTTTGAGCTCCCCGAGTGCACTGACCAGCTCTGCACCCTGCACTGACCAGCTCTGCACCCTGCACTGACCAGCTCTGCACCCTGCTTTGCCCGGACCTGCATCCGGCTTAGCCCGCTCTGCACCTGGCTCTGCGCCCGGCTCTCTCTCTTGCGGGTGGGGGCGGCCGACGCCCGGGGGCGGGAAGTGGGCCCACGAGGTGGTGTTGACTTGTCGTTGCCGGCCCTCCTTTGGTCGTTTCAGTCGATGGAACGAGGAGGCGGCGGAGCGTCGGTCTCGACGCGCCGCCGCAGACGCGGAGGGCGGCATCTGACCTTCGCGGGCCAGATGCCGCAACGGTGGGGACCGTAAGGTCCAGCGCGGTGGAGGGTATGGCGCAGCATACCGTCCAGGTGTGCCCAGCGGGGGCGTAGCTGCGCCGTGCCCTGAGGAGATGTCGGGCGGGACCTCTCGCTTCCCGGTGTGGTGAATTCCATGCGGGGGGGTGGGGGGTCCTGGGCGGCGGATGTCCCCCTTTTGCGAGGACGCCAAGTCGCAAAAGGGGGTGGCGGAGAGGGGGTGGAAGGGGGCGGTCGTACGATCGTTTCCTCCCACCTCCTGGTGGTGACTAGCGGGCGACAGGCGTGGGGGCCGCCTTAGCCTGCATTGCACTAGTCACCACCCTTGCGGGCGGGAACGGCCGAGCACTCGCGGTCGTTCCCGGGCTCCTCCACTGAGGGAGGGGCGTGAAGGGCCTGCCCTAAAAGGCGGGCGGTCGTCGGCGGAGGACTGGACGTAAAGGCTGTGCCGGTTTCCCAGTCCTCCTCCATTCAGACGATGCGGGAGTGCCGCTGGTTTATTTTAGTGGGTATACCGGGCTGGGGGGCCCGGGGAGTCCCCATTCCCCCAATGGGTGGGTATGCGTAATGCATTTTTTCCCACCGTGATCAAAAAAAAAAAAAAAAGGTTAGGTTAGGTTGGGGGATCCCCTCACAGTGCATACGTCCTCGTTCGTTTCCCCCGGGCAACGCCCCAGTTCTGACCACCGTAACGGAGTGGCAGACTGGGTGCGGCTAAAGTGCGCTGTGCGATCGTAGCCTTCATTTTATTCACTGGCGGTTTTTACGATCATTGCTGAGATTTTTTATTATGTCCGATTCTGTGCGAGACGCCCGCGGGCGGTTTTTAAAACCCAAAGGCCCTTCTAAGGGCCAACCCAAAGGCCCTTCTCAGGGCCAACGTGACGCTTCAGCGTCAGCGGAGGAAGGGCGGACCTTCTACGGTGGAAGGGCGGACGAGTCGGATTCCGACAACGAGTCCGTAGTGTCGAGAGCGAGTTCGATGGAGGTTGAGCAAGGTCGATCTCAATCGCGGAAGCGGGCCTTCCTGAAGGACGGGTCCGATGGCTCTTCGGCTTCGGGTTCGGCGAAGGAGCCGACAAAGAAGGCCAAGGCCAAAAAGCCGGCGGACACGCACGATGTGGGTCTCGCAGATGCTCAACGCCAGTTGGACTTGACCCGGCGGGAGCAGCTCCAGCAGGACCTGGAGGAGCGGGTTGCTGCCAAAGAGCAACAGGCGCAGCTCGCCCGGGCCAAGTCCGGGTATGGCTCAAGCCGCGTTCTTTACGCGGACCACTCGCTGGCCGAGCTGGAGCGGATGGCTGAGGAGGACGAAGAGGAGATTGTGTTGGTCGCCTCTAAGTCCTCCCATCTAAAAGGGACGTTTCAGAAGTCCCTTAAATGCCGGGCATTGAGCATGCGCGGCATTGTTCGGGAGCTGGTGCAGCGAAAGGCCTCCGATGAAGCTCGGCAGCTGCAGGTGCGAGTCGATCGCCTGCAGTCGGAGGTCAGCCAGCTGCACCAAAAGCTGGCTGAAGCCACGGCACGGCCAAACCAGGCTGAGCAGCCGAGACCTGCGGCAGAGGGCCCCGCCTCCTCCAACCTTGAGGATATTATCCGCAAGGTTGTGATGGAGGAGAGGGCCTTTACGAGGGCCTGCTTAGCAGGTATAGAGGACCGGCTGCTGCCGGAAAAAAGCTACCGGCTGCCTCTTGCGGCGGACAAGAGGAGGGGTGAGCCGGGGCCGACCTCGCAGAGGGAGGAGGACCCTCTCCTGCCTGCCACCACCCCGACCAACCAGCAAGGCTGGACGAAAGTCGTTGGCGGGGGGAAAGGGAAGGGTAAGGCCACAAAGGCGGCAATTGGCCGTCCCTGACGTCCCCGCTACCGCCCCTCCCAGTCAGTCGCAGTTGACTGGCAAGGGGAAGCGGAAGGGGAAGGGGAATAGCTCCCCCCCAGCCGTTCCCGCCACCAACCCTCCCAGCCAGTCGCATGTGACTGGCAAAGGGAAGGGAAAGGGGAAAGGGCCACCCAAGGCCGCCAGCGCTGATCTCTCAGCCAAAACCGCCGGCACCAGGAGGAACCTTGTTCCTCCAAAGACCGCAGCCGTCGTGGTGACGCTCACCGCGGAGGCTGCGGAACGCAGAGAGACGTACGCGTCCGTATTGTTGCGGGCGCGTGCCAATGCCGATCCCAACCAGCTGGGGATCGGCAAGGTCTCTTGCCGGCGGACTCAGGCCGGGGCTCGAATATTCGAGTTCCCGGGGTCAGAGGGCAGCAAGAATGCGGACCTCTTTGCAGCAAAGCTGCAAGAGGTCATTGCGGATGCGGCCAAGGTGGCCAGGCCCGTGAAGACGGTGGCCATCGAGGTGACGGACCTCGATGACACCGTCACCAAGGAGGAGGTGGTGGCGGCGGTCGCAGCTATGGGGGGCTGCAGCGTCGCAGCGGTGCGAGGCCGGGACATCAGGCCCGGCCGCGGCGGCATGGGCACCATTCGCTTGGAGTGCCCAGTCGCCGCTGCCAAAGTCGTCCTTGACAAAGGACGGCTAAACGTCGGCTTTAGCTCGGGTGCAGTCCGGGCACTAGTGGCTCAGCCACTAAGGTGTTTTAGGTGCTTTGGCACCGGACACACCCGGGCACTCTGTCCGTCCAACATAGACAGGACGGACAGCTGCTACCGCTGCGGCAAGGAGGGGCACAAAATCGCCTCCTGCAAGGCCGCCACCTCGCACTGCGCGGTGTGTGCCGCCAGTGGCCGCCCTGCGGGCCACATTATGAAGGGGAGGAACTGCAGTCCTCCCCTCAAGAAGGACAAAATGCAGGCGCCGACCAGGCCTGTCACTGCCACCGCCGTTCCAGAGGCTGGGACCACGACCACGGCGGCTGTTGAGGAGGAGGGTGCGATGTCTCTTGATGCATAGAGTCGAACATCGCATCCTCCAGGCGAACACCAACCACTGCCGAGCGGCGCAGGATCTGCTGATGCAGACCATGGCCGAGTGGTTGGTGGACCTGGCGGTGGTCGCCGAGCCGTACTCGATACCTGGTCGTTGGCTGGGCGATCGGGACGGCTCGGTGGCATTGGTGTCGCGGCCTGCCACGGACTCCCCTCCCCTCTCGCTTTTAGAGAGGGGACCGGGATACGTGGCCGCCGCGTGGGGAGACATAGCCCTGGTCGGGGTCTATTTCTCCCCAAACCGCCCTCTAAGAGACTTCGAGGATTTTCTCGAAGTCCTAACGGCAGTGGTCGGGAGGGCGGCACCACGCCAGGTCGCCGTGTTTGGCGACCTGAATGCCAAGTCGGCGGCCTGGGGCAACCCGGCCGCGACTTGCAACGTCCGGGGACGCGCCGCCGAATTTTGGGCGGCTTCGTGCGGTGTGTCCCTCCTAAACAGGGGGAATGTTCACACGTGTGTGCGGCAGCGGGGTGGGTCAGTGGTTGACGTTTCGTTTGCCACCCCCGTGCTAGCCGCCCGCGTCGTGAACTGGCGGGTTGAGATGGTGGAGACCATGTCGGACCACCGTTACGTGCGGTTCGACATCTCCACCCAGGGCCCGCGGGGAGGAATGGCCCGCTCGGGCCAATCTCCCTTCCCGCGGTGGGCTCTCACCCGCCTGGACCGGGAGGCAGCCCAGGAGGCGGCGTTCCTCCAGGACTGGCTCTCGCCCCCTGTGGAGGCCTCGGACGTTGACGCTGCAGCGGTCCGGCTCCGCGGGTCCCTGACCGAGGTGTGCAACTCCAGCATGCCTCGGTCACGTCGTCCACCTCCCCGTCGCGCCGTGTACTGGTGGACGGAGGAGATAGCGGGACTCCGGGCGGCCTGCGTGGAGGCCAGGAGGGCCTACACGCGGAGCCGGCGGCGCACCAGCCGATCACAGGCCGGGGAGGACCGCCTCTACGCCTCTTACCTAGAGGCAAAGGCGGTCCTCAAGTCGGCAATGTGCGCCGCCAAAGACTCGGCTCGGGCCGAGATGTTGGAGGGTCTTGACAGGGATCCATACGGGAGACCGTACAAGCTGGCGCGGAGCCAGCTGCGGCCCTACGGTCCCCCCCTGTCGGAGACCCTCGAGCCGGCATTGCTGGATGGGGTGGTCCGGGTTCTGTTCCCGCGAAGGACAAACTTCACCCCACCAGTGATGGACCCCCCGCAGGAAGGGGCTCCGCCGGAGGCGGAGATCCCACCGGTGACGGAGGACGAGATCCGGGACGGGATTTTTCGCCTCCGCGCGAAGAAAACGGCCCCTGGGCCGGACGGCGTCCCTGCACGGGTGGCGGCGATAGCTGCCTCTCAGATGCAGGACAGGTTTCGGGACCTGTTCAGCGCGTGCTTTGCGGCTGGGAGGTTCCCGAAACTATGGCGGGAGGGGCAGCTGTGCCTCCTCCGTAAAGAGGGACGTCCGGTGGACTCCCCCTCGGCATACCGGCCCATCGTTCTGCTCGATGAGGTCGGTAAAATGTTCGAGGGGATAGTCGCCGACCGCCTGAACAGCCACCTGCGGGGGGTGGGACCTGACCTGTCGGACGCCCAGTTCGGCTTTCGACATGGGCGTTCGACGGTCGATGCCTTGGCCCTGCTGAAGGGCCAGGTGCAGGAGGCGGTCGAGTCGGGGGGCGGAGTGTTGGCGGTGTCGTTCGACATCGCCAACGCCTTCAACTCCGTGCCCCACTCGACGATATTGGAGGCACTCCGGTACCACGGAGTGCCCCAATATCTGCGGGCGATCCTGGCCAGCTACCTGGAGGACCGAAAGGTCCTCCTGGTGGACAAGATGGCCAGGATCAGGCGCTACGGCGCGGAGACCGGTGTTCCGCAGGGGTCGGTTCTAGGCCCTCCCCTGTGGAACATCGGTTTCGATTGGTTGTTGCGGGGCACCCTCCTCACGGGCACGAGTGTCATCTGCTATGCGGATGACACTCTCCTCACTGCCCGGGGGAGGGACTTTAGAGAGGCGGCCTGTCTGGCCTCGGCTGGCGGATCCTTAGTGGCAGGTAGGATCCGCCAGCTAGGATTGAGGGTAGCGCTGAACAAGACCGAGGCCGTGTTCTTTCACGGGCCTCGGCAGCGCTGCCCTCCCGACGCCCACATCGTCGTGGAGGGCGTCCGGATAGGGGTCGGGGCCCAGATGAAGTATCTGGGCCTCGTGCTAGACAGCAGGTGGCGCTTCGGCCCGCACTTCAGCGGGCTGTCGACGCGCCTGCTGAAAGCCGCGGACGCCCTCTCATGGCTCCTCCCAAACCTGGGGGGGCCGAAGGATCGATGCCGGCGCCTCTATGCCGGCATCATTAAGAGCATGGCGCTCTATGGGGCACCCATCTGGGCGGACTCCCTCCACAGGAGGGAGAATGCAACCGCCATCCGCAGGCCGCAAAGGGCCATTGCACAGCGGGTGGCGAGGGCCTACCGCTCAGTGGGTTTCTCGGCGGCGTGCGCTCTGGCCGGCACCCCTCCCTGGGAGTTGGAGGCATGGGTGCTTGCCAGAGTGTACGAGTGGACGGCGCGGCGGAAGGCGCTCGGGGAGCGCCCCGCCACTGAAGAGCGGGAGGCCGTGCGGCGGGAGGCGAGGGACGCTAT
Organism: Orthosia cruda; assembly: GCA_964057195.1. Classification (NCBI taxonomy): domain Eukaryota; kingdom Metazoa; phylum Arthropoda; class Insecta; order Lepidoptera; family Noctuidae; genus Orthosia; species Orthosia cruda. The sequence continues at coordinate 44,578 of OZ059827.1, read as the reverse complement.
CGTCGTCCATTGGACGGAGGACCTCGCCTCCGCCGCCTTTGGCCGCCGGACGCTGGATGCGCTCGGTCCAGTCCTGCAGTGGAAGTGGGCCCACGAGGTGATGTTGACTTGTCGTTGCCGGCCCTCCTTTGGCGTGGGATGGTCGGCAGGGACAAGTCGATGGAAGGAGGAGGCGGCGGAGCGTCGGTCTCGACGCGCCGCCGCAGACGCGGAGGGCGGCATCTGACCTTCGCGGGCCAGATGCCGCAACGGTGGGGACCGTAAGGTCCAGCGCGGTGGAGGGTACGGCGCAGCACACCGTCTAGGTGTGCCCAGCGGGGGCGTAGCTGCGCCGTGCCCTAAGGAGATGTCGGGCGGGACCTCTCGCTTCCCGGTGTGGTGAATTCCATGCTGGGGGGTGGGGGGTCCTGGGCGGCGGATGTCCCCCTTTTGCGAGGACGCCAAGTCGCAAAAGGGGGTGGCGGAGAGGGGGTGGAAGGGGGCGGTCGTACGATCGTTTCCTCCCACCTCCTGGTGGTGACTAGCGGGCGACGGGCGTGGGGGCCGCCTTAGCCTGCATTGCACTAGTCACCACCCTTGCGGGCGGGAATGGCCGAGCACTCGCGGTCATTCCCGGGCCCCTCCATTGGAGGGGCGTGAAGGGCCTGCCCTAAAAGGCGGGCGGTCGTCGGCGGAGGACTGGACGTAAAGGCTGTGCCGGATTCCCAGTCCTCCTCCATTCAGACGATGCGGGAGTGCCGCTGGGTTATTTTAGTGGGTATACCGGGCTGGGGGGCCCGGGGAGTCCCACATAGCCCCCCATTCCCCCAATGGGTGGGTATGCGTAATGCATTTTTTCCCAGCGTGATCAAAAAAAAAAAAAGGTTAGGTTCACCAACCACTGCAGGGTGGCCCAGGATCTGCTCACACAGATCATGGCCGAGTGGTTGGTGGACGTGGCGGTGGTTGCCGAGCCTTACTCGGTCCCCAGTACCTGGCTGGGCGATCGGGACGGCTCGGTGGCATTGGTGTCGCGGCCTGCCACGGACTCCCCTCCCCTCTCGCTTTTAGAGAGGGGACCGGGATACGTGGCCGCCGCGTGGGGAGAAATAGCCCTGGTCGGGGTCTATTTCTCCCCAAACCGCCCTCTAAGGGACTTCGAGGATTTTCTCGAAGTCCTAACGGCAGTCGTCGGGAGGGCGGCGCCACGCCAGGTCGCCGTGTTGGGCGACCTGAACGCCAAGTCAGCGGCTTGGGGCAACCCGGCAGCCTCGTGCAACGTCCGGGGACGCGCCGCCGAATTTTGGGCGGCTTCGTGCGGTGTGTCCCTCCTGAACAGGGGGGATGTTCACACGTGTGTGCGGCAGCGGGGAGGATCAGTGGTGGACGTATCGTTCGCCACCCCCGTGCTTGCCGCCCGCGTCGTGAACTGGCGGGTGGAGATGGTGGAGACCATGTCGGACCACCGTTACGTGCGGTTCGACATCTCCACCCAGGGCCCGCGGGGGGGAACGGCCCGCTCGGGCCAATCTCCCTTCCCGCGGTGGGCTCTCACCCGCCTGGACCGAGAGACAGCCCAGGAGGCGGCGTTCCTCCAGGACTGGCTCTCGCCCCCTGTGCAGGCGGCCCCGGACGTTGACGCCGCGGCGGTCCAGCTCCGAGGGTCCCTGACCGAGGTGTGCAACTCGAGCATGCCTCGGTCCCGCCGGCCGCCTCCCCGTCGCGCCGTCTACTGGTGGACGGAGGAGATAGCGGGACTCCGGGCGGCCTGCGTGGAGGCCAGGAGGGCCTACACGCGGAGCCGGCGGCGCACGAGCCGCTCTCAGGCCGGGGAGGACCGCCTCTACGCCTCTTACCTAGGGGCAAAGGCGGTCCTCAAGACGGCAATGTGCGCCGCCAAAGACTCGGCTCGGGCCGAGATGTTGGAGGGTCTCGACAGGGATCCGTACGGGAGACCGTACAAGCTGGCGCGGAGCCAGCTGCGGCCCTACGGTCCCCCCCTGTCGGAGACCCTCGAGCCGGCATTGCTGGATGGGGTGGTTCGGGCCCTGTTTCCGCGCAGGACCGACTTCACCCCACCAGCAATGGACCCCCCGCAGGAAGGGGCTCCGCCGGAGGCGGAGATCCCACCGGTGACGGAGGACGAGATCCGGGACGGGATTCTTCGCCTCCGCGCGAAGAAAACGGCCCCTGGGCCGGACGGTGTCCCTGCACGGGTGGCGGCGATAGCTGCCTCTCAGATGCAGGACAGGTTTCCGGACCTGTTCAGCGCGTGCTTTGCGGCTGGGAGGTTCCCGAGACTGTGGCGGGAGGGGCAGCTGTGCCTCCTCCGTAAAGAGGGACGCCCGGTGGACTCCCCCTCGGCATACCGGCCCATCGTACTTTTGGATGAGGTCGGTAAAATGTTCGAGGGGATAGTCGCCGACCGGCTGAACAGCCACCTGCGGGGGGTGGGACCTGACCTGTCGGACGCCCAGTTCGGCTTTCGAAATGGGCGTTCGACGGTCGACGCCTTGGCCCTGCTGAAGGGCCAGGTGCAGGAGGCGGTCGAGTCGGGGGACGGAGTGTTGGCGGTGTCGTTCGACATTGCAAACGCCTTCAACTCCGTCCCCCACTCGACCATATTGGAGGCACTCCGATTCCACGGAGTGCCCCAATATCTGAGGGCGATCCTGGCCAGCTACCTGGAGGACCGAGAGGTCCTCCTGGTAGACAAGACGGCCAGGATCAGGAGGTACGGCGCGGAGTGCGGTGTTCCACAGGGGTCGGTTCTAGGCCCCCCCCTGTGGAACATCGGTTTCGACTGGCTCCTGCGGGGCACCCTCCTCCGGGGAACGAGCGTCATCTGTTACGCAGACGACACTCTGCTCGTTGCCCGGGGGAGGGACTTTAGGGCGGCGGCCTGTCTGGCCTCGGCCGGCGGATCCTTAGTGGCAGGTAGGATCCGCCGGCTGGGATTGAAGGTGGCGCTGCACAAGACCGAGGCCGTTTTCTTCCACGGGCCTCGGCAGCGCTACCCACCTGACGCCCACATAGTCGTGGAGGGCGTCAGGATAGAGGTGAAGGCCCAGATGAAGTATCTGGGCCTAGTGCTGGACAGCAGGTGGCGCTTCGGCCCGCACTTTAGCGGGCTGTCGACGCGCCTGCTGAAGGCCGCCGATTCCCTATCGTGGCTCCTCCCGAATCTGGGGGGGCCCAAGGAGCGATGCCGGCGCCTCTATGCCGGCATCCTCAAGAGTATGGCCCTGTATGGAGCCCCCATCTGGGCGGACTCCCTCCACAGGAGGGAGAACGCGACCGCCATCCGCAGGCCCCAAAGGGCCATTGCACAGCGGGTGGCGAGGGCCTACCGCTCGGTGGGCTTCGCGGCGGCGTGCGCTCTGGCGGGCACCCCTCCCTGGGAGTTGGAGGCATGGGTGCTCGCCAGAGTGTACGAGTGGACGGCGCGGCGAAAGGCGTAAAGGCTGTGCCGGTTTCCCAGCCCTCCTCCACACAGACGATGCGGGAGTGCCGCTGGGTTATTTTAGTGGGTATACCGGGCTTGCCCGGGGAGTCCCACATAGCCCGTCCATTCCCCCAATGGGCGGGTATGCGTAATGCATTTTTTCCCAGCGTGATCAAAAAAAAAAAAAAAAAAAAAAAAAAAGGTTAGGTTGGGGTGCGGGTCAGGTAACCTCCACGTTGGCCTAGTTGGTTGCTGGTCTCTTTCGGATACATCCGGGGGGAAGAGCAACCCGCTGGGCTGGTGCACCCCGGGCACCGTCAATAACTTCCCATTCGTGGGTTCTTGTTGGCGGTGGCGAATACCTGACAGGGGGGGATGTCGCTCTGGGTGTTCCCCTGATTAGCAGGGGACACTCCAGACGCGATATAGGGGGGCTAGGTTGGGTAGGCTAGTTTGGGTAGGTTGGTTAAATTAGGTTGGGTAGGTAGGTAGGTGGTGTGACTTGTCGTTGCCGGCCCTCCTTTGGCGTGGGATGGTCGGCAGGGACAAGTCAATGGAAGGAGGAGGCGGCGGAGCGTCGGTCTCGACGCGCCGCTCAGATACCGGAGGGACCTCTTCCTCCGGCGAAGCCACCACCCCCCCCAGTGGGGGGTTCATCGTTGGTGGGGTGAAGTCGGTCCTGCGCGGAAACAGGGACCGGACCACCCCATCCAGCAACGCCGGCTCCAGGGTCTCCGTAAGTGGGGGACCAAAAGGGCGCAGTTGGTTTCGCGCCGCCTTATATGGCCTCCCATACGGATCCCTGTCGAGGCCCTCCAGCATCTCGGCCCTCGCCGAGTCCTTGGCGGCGCACATAGCCGACTTGAGGACCGCCTTTGCCTCTAGGTAAGAGGCGTAGAGGCGGTCCTCCCCGGCCTGAGATCGGGTAGTGCGCCGCCGGCTCCGCGTGTATGCCCTCTTGGCCGCCACGCAGGCGGCCCGGAGCCCCGCCAGCTCCTCCGTCCACCAATACACGGCGCGGCGGGGAGGCGGACGGCGTGACCGAGGCATGCTGGAGTTGCACACCTCGGTCAGTGACCCGCGGAGCTGGACCGCTGCGGCGTCAACGTCCAGGGCCTCCACAGGGGGCGAGAGCCAGTCCTGGAGGAACGCCGCCTCCTGGGCTGCCTCCCGGTCCAGGCGGGTGAGAGCCCACCGCGGGAAGGGAGATTGGCCCGAGCGGGCCATTCCCCCCCGCGAGCCCCGGGTGGAGATGTCGAACCGCACATAACGGTGGTCCGACAGAGTCTCCACCATCTCCACCCGCCAGTTCACAACGCGGCCGGCCAGCACGGGGGCGGCAAACGAGACGTCAACCACTGACCCTCCCCGCTGCCGCACACACGTGTGAACATCCCCCCTGTTTAGGAGGGACACACCGCACGAAGCCGCCCATAATTCGGCGGCGTGTCCCTGGACGTTGCATGAGGCGGCCGGGTTGCCCCATGCCGCCGACTTGGCGTTAAGGTCACCCAACACGGCGACCTGGCGTGGTGCCGCCCTCCCGACGACTGCCGTAAGGACTTCGAGAAAGTTCTCGAAGTCCCTAAGAGGGCGGTTTGGGGAGAAATAGACCCCGACCAGGGCTATGTCTCCCCACGCGGCGGCCACGTATCCCGGTCCCCTCTCTAAAAGCGAGAGGGGAGGAGAGTCCGTGGTGGGCCGCGACACCAACGCCACCAAGCCGTCCCGATCACCCAGCCAACGGCCAGGTATCGAGTACGGCTCGGCGACCACCGCCACGTCCACCAACCACTCAGCCACGGTCTGCATCAGCAGATCCTGAGCCGCTCTGCAGTGGTTGGTGTTCGCCTGGAGGATGCGATGTTCGACTCTATGCATTAATCGGACATCGCACCCCCCTCCTCAACAGCCGCCGTGGTCGTGGTCCCAGCCTCTGGAACGGCGGTGGCAGTGACAGGCCGGGTCGGCGCCTGCACTTTGCCCTTCTTGAGGGGAGGACTGCAGTTCCTCCCCTTCATAATGTGGCCCGCAGGGCGGCCACCGGCGGCACACACCGCGCAGTGCGGCGTGGCGGCCTTGCACAACCTCGGGCACAGCGGCGGTAGCGGCAGGCTTGCTCGGCGCCTTTGCTCTTCCCTTCTTTGGGGGAGGATTACACATCCTCCCCGTCGTTATGTGGCCTGCGGGGCGGCCACTGGCGGCGCAAACGGCGCAGTGTGGCACGGCAGCCTCGCACTCGGCGGATTTGTGGCCCTCTTTGCCGCAGCGGTAACAGCTCTCTGTCCGGTCCACCGTGGACGGACAGAGAGCCTAGGTTTAGACTTTCTTTGTCAGTACGCTTCAAATATAAACTTAGAAACTAATGTCATTAACCTATCTAATTATGGAAAGTATTATTCATTAGAACTAAGTGATGTCATAGATTACTCAGCTGAGGTGTTACATATCCCAGCACGAAGTGAGTCGATACATTATTTACTATTAAATATTGAGAATATGAATGACTGTATTATCCATAGTGAGCAGTTAGCGGAAAATGTTTTTCTAGCGGGATGTATTGGACGAATAAAAAATAATAGATTACCGGTTAAAATTTTGAACACTAACGAGCAGGATATTTACCTACCAACTTTTCAACCACAGATATATTCAATTGAAGAGTATCACTTATGCAATTTTAAATCAAACACTAACAGTTTAGAACGAGCAAAGAACTTATTAAACATTTTAAATTTAAATCATTTAAAAATGGACGAACGGAAATCTATTGAAGAATTATGTTCTAAATATTCGGATGTTTTCTTTTTACCAGGTGATAAGTTAACGACTACAAATGTTTATGAACAATCCATAACTATAAAACCAAATACAAGTCCGGTTTATACGAAGCAGTACCGATTGCCGCATTCTTTGAAAAATGATAGGCAAATTCAAAAAATGATTGACAATGACATTATAGAAGAGGCGAAGAGTGAGTGGTCGAGTCCTGTTTTACTGGTACCAAAAAAAAGCAGCAACGATAAAAAATGGCGACTAGTGGTCGATTATCGGAAGCTTAATGACCGTATTGTAGACGATAAATTTCCTTTGCCAAGTATTACGGAAATTTTGGATTCGCTCTCTGGCTCAGTCTATTTTTCGCATTTAGATCTTAATCAAGGATATTACCAAGTAGCTTTAGATAAAAACAGTAGAGAGTATACAGCGTTCACAACTAGTACTGGGCAATACCAGATGAAGAGGCTACCTATGGGATTAAAAACAAGTCCGAGTGCTTTTAGTAGAGTAATGTCAGTTGCTATGTCTGGGTTAACATACGATAAATGTTTTATATATTTAGACGATTTAGTAGTCTTTGGGAGAAATTTAGATATCCATAATAAAAACTTAACAGACGTCTTGGAAAGACTTAGGAAAATTAATTTAAAATTAAATCCAGAAAAATGTAATTTTTTAAAGAAAGAAATTCTTTATTTAGGGCATTTAGTATCAGAAAATGGAGTCTTACCCGACCCAGTTAAAGTAGAAGTATTGAAAAATTACCCTGTACCAAGTAATACTGATGAAGTAAAAAGATTTGTAGCATTTTGTAACTATTATAGGAAATTCATTAAAAACTTTGCAAGAATAACTTGTCCATTAAATAAATTAACTAGAAAACATGTACCATTTGTTTGGACTGAAGAGTGTCAAAGTGCGTTTGAAGCAATGAAACATGCTTTAAGTACACCACCAGTATTAGATTTTCCAGATTTTTCTGAAAATAATGAGTTTGTCATTCAAACAGATGCGTCAGGGACGGCTATTGGAGCAGTCTTGTGCAATAAAAATATGAAACCTGTAGCTTATGCTAGCAGACCTCTGAATAAAGCTGAACTCAATTATCCAACCATTCAGAAAGAGTTAGTTGCAATTGTTTGGGCTGTAAAGTATTTTAGACCCTATGTATACGGTAAATCATTCACAATTATGACAGACCATAAGCCTTTAATATATTTATTTTCAATGAAGGACCCATCTAGCAGACTACTTAAGTTTAGACTAGCACTAGAAGAATACGATTTTAAAATTTTATATTTAAAAGGAAAAGATAATAGCGTAGCAGATGCATTATCTAGAATTAATATAACATCAGATACTTTAAAACAGATGCATAATGAAATTTCTTTAGTTATGACTAGAGCTCAGAAAAAACGTTTAGATGTAGGAAAACAATTGGATACACCTAGTTTTAGTAAACGAGGCGAAACGTGGCCTGATCAACCACGAGTAGTTGAGGTACTAAAAATTCCGAATAATTCTGTAGAAATAAGTTTTATAGGAAGTGATGAATTAAATAAATTAAAAAGACAAAACAATATAGATGAAGAAAAGGAATGTTTTATTTATAACAATAGAAAGAAGATGTTGTATATTAATCTTAACTTTAGAGCACAACTTACGCGAGCCGAATTTGTGACTAAGTTAGGTCATTTTTGTAAACGAATAGGTATAAATGAGCTATGCATAGTAAAAAATAAGGAATATGAGAGTTTTATTAAAGATGTATTAAAAGAGATAAAAGACAATAAGGATTGGACCGGTCCACGTATTTATGTATTGAGAGGAGTTAGGAGAATTTATAATGAAGAAGAAAGAAAGTATATTTTACATGACTTTCACCTACTACCTACCGCAGGACATGCAGGAGTACGTAGGATGACCAATAATATTAAGAGACATTTTTACTGGCCAGGCTTAGACAACGATATTACACAATTTGTGAGTAAATGCATTAAATGTCAGAAAATGAAGCATTGTAAGTATATCAAGGCGCCCATGGAGATAACTACAACAGCTTCACATGCTTTTGAAAAAATTTATCTGGACGTCGTAGGTCCATTAGAAAAAGACATTGAAGGAAATTGTTATATTTTGACACTGCAGTGCGAGCTTACTAAGTTCGTAGAGGCCTATCCTTTGAAAACGAAGGAAACCGTAAGTATTGCTAAAGCATTAGTTAATAATTTTATTTTAAGATTTGGAATACCTAATACCATCGCAACTGATCGTGGAACAGAATTTGTATCGTCAGTAATGGAACAGGTATGTAAACTTTTATGTATAAATAAATTAATGTCTACAGCGTATCACCATCAATCCATCGGTGCGCTCGAAAATTCACATAAAAACTTAGGAAAATTAATTTAAAATTAAATCCAGAAAAATGTAATTTTTTAAAGAAAGAAATTCTTTATTTAGGGCATTTAGTATCAGAAAATGGAGTCTTACCCGACCCAGTTAAAGTAGAAGTATTGAAAAATTACCCTGTACCAAGTAATACTGATGAAGTAAAAAGATTTGTAGCATTTTGTAACTATTATAGGAAATTCATTAAAAACTTTGCAAGAATAACTTGTCCATTAAATAAATTAACTAGAAAACATGTACCATTTGTTTGGACTGAAGAGTGTCAAAGTGCGTTTGAAGCAATGAAACATGCTTTAAGTACACCACCAGTATTAGATTTTCCAGATTTTTCTGAAAATAATGAGTTTGTCATTCAAACAGATGCGTCAGGGACGGCTATTGGAGCAGTCTTGTGCAATAAAAATATGAAACCTGTAGCTTATGCTAGCAGACCTCTGAATAAAGCTGAACTCAATTATCCAACCATTCAGAAAGAGTTAGTTGCAATTGTTTGGGCTGTAAAGTATTTTAGACCCTATGTATACGGTAAATCATTCACAATTATGACAGACCATAAGCCTTTAATATATTTATTTTCAATGAAGGACCCATCTAGCAGACTACTTAAGTTTAGACTAGCACTAGAAGAATACGATTTTAAAATTTTATATTTAAAAGGAAAAGATAATAGCGTAGCAGATGCATTATCTAGAATTAATATAACATCAGATACTTTAAAACAGATGCATAATGAAATTTCTTTAGTTATGACTAGAGCTCAGAAAAAACGTTTAGATGTAGGAAAACAATTGGATACACCTAGTTTTAGTAAACGAGGCGAAACGTGGCCTGATCAACCACGAGTAGTTGAGGTACTAAAAATTCCGAATAATTCTGTAGAAATAAGTTTTATAGGAAGTGATGAATTAAATAAATTAAAAAGACAAAACAATATAGATGAAGAAAAGGAATGTTTTATTTATAACAATAGAAAGAAGATGTTGTATATTAATCTTAACTTTAGAGCACAACTTACGCGAGCCGAATTTGTGACTAAGTTAGGTCATTTTTGTAAACGAATAGGTATAAATGAGCTATGCATAGTAAAAAATAAGGAATATGAGAGTTTTATTAAAGATGTATTAAAAGAGATAAAAGACAATAAGGATTGGACCGGTCCACGTATTTATGTATTGAGAGGAGTTAGGAGAATTTATAATGAAGAAGAAAGAAAGTATATTTTACATGACTTTCACCTACTACCTACCGCAGGACATGCAGGAGTACGTAGGATGACCAATAATATTAAGAGACATTTTTACTGGCCAGGCTTAGACAACGATATTACACAATTTGTGAGTAAATGCATTAAATGTCAGAAAATGAAGCATTGTAAGTATATCAAGGCGCCCATGGAGATAACTACAACAGCTTCACATGCTTTTGAAAAAATTTATCTGGACGTCGTAGGTCCATTAGAAAAAGACATTGAAGGAAATTGTTATATTTTGACACTGCAGTGCGAGCTTACTAAGTTCGTAGAGGCCTATCCTTTGAAAACGAAGGAAACCGTAAGTATTGCTAAAGCATTAGTTAATAATTTTATTTTAAGATTTGGAATACCTAATACCATCGCAACTGATCGTGGAACAGAATTTGTATCGTCAGTAATGGAACAGGTATGTAAACTTTTATGTATAAATAAATTAATGTCTACAGCGTATCACCATCAATCCATCGGTGCGCTCGAAAATTCACATAAAAATTTAGGATCGTTTTTACGAATACAGTGTAATGGCCAAAAAGACACATGGAGTCACTGGCTACCATTTTGGTGTTATAGTTTCAACAATACTGTTCATACAGAGACAAAGTACACACCATTCGAACTGGTATTTGGTAGAGCTAGTATAGTACCATCTAGAGTTAGTCAGTACATAGAACCATTGTATAATCCAGAAAGTTATCCTTTAGATCTTAAGTATAGGTTACAAGTAGCACATCAAGATGCTCGTAATAATTTACTTATAAGTAAACAAAACCGTAAGAGTTGTTATGATAAGTCTTTAAATAATGTGACATACAGTAAAGGACAACTAATTTTAATTAGAAATGAAATAGCTAATAAGTTAGATCCTCAATGGGAGGGACCATTTGTTGTTTTAAATGATTTAGGTGTTAATGTAGAAATATTAAAAAATAAAAAACCCTATTTAATCCATAAAAATAGAACCAAACCTTTGGTAACATAAGAAATGTTATTAAGTTATATTTACGTATAAAAAAAAAAAAAAAAAAAAATAATAATTCTAAACTATTTTTTTTTCTCTATCACCCCTGAGGTGAGGTGTAGTAGTACTACCTATAGTATAAGGTCTATGACCCTATCCATATGAATGTATCTTCTATTAATATATTAACACACTTATACTCTTGCAGTCAGTAATTAAAGGTAATCGCTTGAGAACAGTTGTTTCAATAACACTACATCCCCACAATCTGTTACGCGGATGACACTCTGCTCGTTGCCCGGGGGAGGGACTTTAGGGCGGCGGCCTGTCTGGCCTCAGCTGGCGGATCCTTAGTGGCAGGTAGGATCCGCCAGCTGGGATTGAGGGTGGCGCTGCACAAGACCGAGGCCGTTTTCTTCCACGGGCCTCGGCAGCGCTACCCACCTGACGCCCACATAGTCGTGGAGGGCGTCAGGATAGAGGTGAAGGCCCAGATGAAGTATCTGGGCCTAGTGCTGGACAGCAGGTGGCGCTTCGGCCCGCACTTTAGCGGGCTGTCGACGCGCCTGCTGAAGGCCGCCGATGCCCTATCGTGGCTCCTCCCGAATCTGGGGGGGCCCAAAGAGCGATGCCGGCGACTCTATGCCGGCATCCTCAAGAGTATGGCCCTGTATGGAGCCCCCATCTGGGCGGACTCCCTCCACAGGAGGGAGAACGCGACCGCCATCCGCAGGCCCCAACGGGCCATTGCACAGCGGGTGGCGAGGGCCTACCGCTCGGTGGGCTTCGCGGCGGCGTGCGCTCTGGCGGGCACCCCTCCCTGGGAGTTGGAGGCATGGGTGCTCGCCAGAGTGTACGAGTGGACGGCTCGGCGAAAGGCGCTAGGCGAGCGCCCCGTCGCGGAGGAGCGGCAGGCCGTGCGGCGGGAGGCGAGGGACGCCATCGTCCTCCATTGGACGGAGGACCTCGCCTCCGCCACCTTTGGCCGCCGGACGCTGGATGCGCTCGGTCCAGTCCTGCAGGGCTGGCTCGAGCGCAGACACGGTTTCCTCTCGTTCCGTCTAGTGCAGGTGTTGTCCGGACATGGATGTTTCGGAACGCACCTGCACCGGATCCGGAGGGAGGAAACCCCGGCGTGCCACGACTGCGGCGCGGTGGAGGACACGGCGCAGCACACCCTCGAGGTGTGCCCAGCCTGGGCTGAGCTGCGCCGTGCCCTGACAGGAGTTGTCGGGCAGGACCTCTCACTCCCCGGCGTGGTAAACTCCATGCTGGGGAGTGAGGAGGCCTGGGCGGCGGTCGCCTCCTTTTGCGAGGATGTCATGTCGCAAAAGGAGGCGGCGGAGCGCGCGCGGGAGGATGACCCTCTCGCGCCGCCGCTCCGCAGGCGGAGAAGGGGTGGGAGAAGGCGGTTGTACGATCGCCTCCTCCCACCTCCTGGTGATGACTAGCGGACGACAGGCGCGGGGGCGCCTCTCGTCTGCATTGCACAGTCACCACCCTCGGGTGGGAACGGCCGAGCACTCGCGGTCGTTCCCGGGCTCCTCCACTAAGGGAGGGGCGTGAAGGGCCTGCCGTACAGGTGGGCGGTCGTCGGTGGAGGACTGGACGTAAAGGCTGTGCCAGTTTCCCAGTCCTCCTCCACACAGACGATGCGGGAGTGCCGCTGGGTTATTTTAGTGGGTATAGCGGGCTTGCCCGGGGAGTCCCACATAGCCCACCCATTCCCCCAATGGGTGGGTATGCGTAATGCATTTTATCCCAGCGAGATCAAAAAAAAAAAAAAAAAAAAAAGGTTAGGTTGGGGGATCCCCTCACAGCGCTTACGTCCTAGTCGTATCCCCCGGGCAACGCCCCAGTTCTGACCACCGTAACGGAGTGGCTGACTGGGTGCGGCAAAAGTGCGCTGTGCGATCGGAGCTATCACTTGCGGAAACTGCGATCATTGCTGAGAATTTTAATTTTATCATGTCGGAACCTGCGCGGGATGCCCGCGGGCGATTTTTAAAACCCAAAGGCCCTTCTCAGGGCCAACCAAAAGGCCCTTCTCAGGGCCACCGTGACGCTTCAGCGTCAGCTGAAGAAGGTAGGACCTTCTATGGAGGAAGGCCGGAAGAGTCGGAGTCCGACAACGAGTCCGTTGTGTCGGTGGCGAGCTCCATGGAGGTAGAGGAAGGCTCTCGTTCGCAGTCGCGGAAGCGGGCCTTCCTCAAGGAAGTGTCCGACGGCTCCTCGGGTTCGGCGAAGGAGCCGAAGAAGAAGCCAAAGGCCAAGAAGACGGCAGCGGACACCCACGATGTGGGTCTAGCGGACGCCCAGCGCCATTTGGACCTGGCTCGGAAGGAGCAGCTCCAGCAAGAGCTGGAGGAGCGTGTTGCGGCCAAAGAGGAACGGGCACGCGTCACCCGTGCGAAGTCCGGCTCCGGTGCGTCCCGCGTCCTGTACGCGGACCACTCATTGGCCGAACTGGAACGGATGGCCCTGGAGGACGAAGAGGGGATCGTGGAGGTCGCCTCCAAGTCCTCGCATCTGAAGGGCACGTTCCAGAAGTGCCTCAAATGCCGGGCCGCGAGCATACGTGGCATTGTCGCCGAACTGGTCCAGCGCAAGGACAATGAGGAGACGCGGCAGCTGCAGGCGAGGATCGATCGCCTGCAGGCGGAAGTCAGCCAGCTACACCAGAAGCTGGCTGATGCCACGGCACGGCCAAGTGTAGCTGAGCCGAGACCAGCGGCAGAGGGTCCCTCCGCCTCCAACCTTGAGGATATCATCCGCAAGGTTGTGATGGAGGAGAGGGCCTTTACAAGAGCCTGCCTGGCAGGCATTGAGGACCGGCTCCTGCCGGAGAAAAGCTACCGGCTGCCTCTTGCGGCGGACAAAAGGAGGGGTGAGCCGGGTCCGACTTCACAGAGGGAGGAGGACCCTCTCCTGCCTGCCACAACTCCGACCAACCAGCAGGGCTGGACAAAGGTCGCCGGCAAGGGGAAGGGCAAGGGCAAAAAGTCGGCAGCGGTCCCTGCCGCCACCGCCCCTGCCGCCCGCACCACCACCACCCCTCCCAGCCAGTCACAGACGACTGGCAAAGGGAAAGGGAAAGGGAAGGGGAAAGGGCCACCCAAGGCCGCCAGCGCTGCTCCCACAGCCAAAACCGCCGGCACCAGTAGGAAACTCGTTCCTCCCAAGACCGCGGCCGTCGTGGTGACGCTCACCGCGGAGGCTGCGGAGCGGGGGGAGACGTACGCGTCAATATTGTTACGGGCGCGTGCGAATGCCGATCCCACCCAACTGGGGATCGGCAAAATCTCTTGCCGGCGGACCCAAGCCGGGGCTCGAATCTTCGAGTTCCCGGGGGTGGAGGGCAGTGCTCACGCGGACCTCTTCGCAACAAAGTTGCAGGAGGTCATCGCGGACGCGGCTAAGGTGGCCAGGCCTGTGAAGACGGCGGCCATCGAGGTGACCGGTCTAGATGACACGGTCACCAAGGAGGAGGTGGTGGCGGCGGTCGCATCAATTGGGGGCTGCGTTGCCGCAGCGGTGAAAAGCCGGGACATAAGGCCCGGCCGCGGCGGCATGGGTACTATTCGCCTGGAGTGCCCAGTCGCCGCTGCTAAAGCCGTCCTTGACAAAGGACGGCTTAACGTAGGCTTTAGCTCGGGTGCAGTCCGGGCACTTGCGGCACAGCCATTGAGGTGCTACAAGTGCCTCGGTATCGGGCACACCCGGGCCCTCTGTCCGTCCACGGTGGACCGGACAGAGAGCTGTTACCGCTGCGGCAAAGAAGGCCACAAATCCGCCGAGTGCGAGGCTGCCGTGCCACACTGCGCCGTTTGCGCCGCCAGTGGCCGCCCCGCAGGCCACATAACGACGGGGAGGATGTGTAATCCTCCCCCAAAGAAGGGAAAAGCAAAGGCGCCGAGCAAGCCTGCCGCTACCGCCACTGTGCCCGAGGTTGTGCTTTCGGCTGCTGCAGGCCTGGCTGAGGAGGAGGGGGGTGCGATGTCCGATTAATGCATAGAGTCGAACATCGCATCCTCCAGGCGAACACCAACCACTGCAGGCCGGCCCAGGATCTGCTGATGCAGATCATGGCCGAGTGGTTGGTGGACGTGGCGGTGGTTGCCGAGCCTTACTCGGTCCCCAGTACCTGGCTGGGTGATCGGGACGGCTTGGTGGCGTTGGTGGCGCGGTCTTCCACGGACTCCCCTCCCCTCTCACTTTTAGAGAGGGGACCGGGATACGTGGCCGCCGCGTGGGGGAGGGATATGGCCCTGGTGGGGGTCTATTTCTCCCCAAACCGCCCTCTAAGGGATTTCGAGGACTTCCTCGAAATCCTTACGGCAGTCGCCGGGAGGGCGGCACCACGCCAGGTCGCCGTGATAGGCTACTCAGGGGCCAGGTGCAGGAGGCGATCGAGTCGGGGGGTGGAGTGTTGGCGGTGTCGTTTGACATCGCCAACGCCTTCAACTCCATCCCCCACTCGACGATATTGGAGGCACTCCGTTACCACGAAGTGCCCCAATATCTGCGGGCGATCCTGGCCAGCTACCTGGAGGACCGAGAGGTCCTCCTGGTGGACAAGACGGCCTGGCCCGGCCCCCTGTTGGGGGGGGCGGTCCGCGCTGGGTGCTGGGGCGGCTCGACAAAGAGGTCGCTAGAGAGGCCGCAGTTATCGAGGACTGGGTGTCCGGTTCCGACATTGGCCAAGACGTGGACGAGGAGGCGGGGCGCCTAGGGGCCTCGCTGGGCCGCATCTGCGACGCGGCGATGCCCATGGCGAGACCCCTCCCTCCTCGGCATCGGGTGTATTGGTGGAGCGACGAGCTTCGCCGTATGCGAATC
Organism: Orthosia cruda; assembly: GCA_964057195.1. NCBI lineage: Eukaryota > Metazoa > Arthropoda > Insecta > Lepidoptera > Noctuidae > Orthosia > Orthosia cruda. The sequence continues at coordinate 28,912 of OZ059827.1, read as the reverse complement.
GAGTGCGGTAGGGCTCGCCGCCAATACACTCGATGCAGGCGTAGGCGGACCCGGGACGCCCAGGAAGAGGCCGCCTCCTACGCCGCTTACAGGGCTCTGCGCGAGTCGTTCCAAGTGGCAATCGCGCGGGCCAAGGAGGCGGCGTGGGAGGAGTGGCTGCGGACCCTTGACGGAGACCCGTGGGGCAGGCCGTACAAGGCGGTCCGCAAAAAGCTGCGGCCCTGGGCCCCCCCAGTCACGTCCAGCGTGGACGAGGGTCTGCTGGGAGAGGTGGTGGACGCCCTCTTCCCGCAGAGAGACGAGTGGGTGCCTCCGGCGATGGCCCGACCCAATGATGCGCGACCTGCCCGGGAAGACGTCCCCGCACCGCCGGTATCGGAGGCGGAGTTCGGGGCGGCCGTCTCGAGGTTGAAAATGAAGAGGACTGCCCCAGGCCCGGACGGCGTTCCGGGGGCGGCCCTGGCGGTCGCGCTGGAGGAGATAGGAGAGAGGGTGAGGTCCCTCTTCACCGCTTGTTTGGCGCAGGGTCGATTCCCCCGACCCTGGAAGACGGGCAAACTTGTTTTACTGCCGAAAGTCGGCCGCCCGGCCGGACTGCCGTCGTCCTACCGTCCGATCGTGCTGCTCGGCGAGGTGAGCAAGCTCTTTGAGCGTGTGCTCGCTGCTCGCCTGGCCGAGTGCATGGATCCGGATCTGGACGACGCGCAGTTCGGTTTCCGCCGGGGTCGGTCGACCCTGGATGCCGTTGCGCGGGTGAGGGATCTCGCCGAGGAGGAGGTCTCCCGGGGTGGCGTGTTGCTTGCGGTGTCATTGGACATCCGCAACGCATTCAACACGCTGCCCTGGGACACGGTCAGGGCGGCGCTGCGGTACCATGGGGTGCCGCAGTACCTCCAGCGGGTCATCGCCGAGTACTTTGCCGGCAGAGCCGTCGTGTTCCCGACGAGGGCCGGCGAAGGTAGGCGGGCAATGACGTGCGGTGTTCCACAGGGGTCTGTCCTTGGACCACCCCTGTGGAACATCGGTTACGACTGGGTGCTGCGCGGGGCCACCTTGCGGGGGATCGGTGTGTTGTGTTACGCCGACGATACCCTCGTGCTGGCCCGCGGCAGCACCTACAGGGAGGCAGCCCGCCTCGCCACTGCGGGTGTGGCACAGGTAGTGGGGAGGATCCGCGCCCTGGGGCTCGAGGTGGCCCTGGAAAAGTCGGAGGCCCTACTTTTTCACGGGCCCCGAAACGGGCCGCCGCCGGGAGCCTCGATTATTGTCGGAGGAACTTCCATCGCCGTCGGTAATACAATGAAGTACCTTGGGCTCGTGCTCGACGGCCGATGGAAGTTCGAAGAGCACTCCCGGCGGTTGGCCCCAAAGTTGTTGGCCACCGCCGGGGCCTTGGGGCGGATCCTCCCCAACGTTGGGGGGCCAAGTGGAGCCTGCCGACGTCTCTACACCGGTGTGGTGCGCTCCATGGCGCTCTACGGGGCGCCAATATGGGCAGGTGCCATGACAAATCTGAACCTGGCAGTGCTGCGCAGACCGCAGCGTGCCATGGCGCTCAGGGTGGCCCGGGCGTACCGCACCGTGTCGTGCGTCGGCGCGTGTGTGCTCGCCGGTACGCCGCCGTGGGACCTCGACGCCGAGGTACTCGCTGCGGCGTACTGGCGAACGAAGGAGGCGATTGCGAGTGGTGATCGTCCCCATCCGTGGGAGATTCGTCGCTGGAGGGAGGAGGCGCGTGACACTCTCCTGCGGAGGTGGGCGTTGCGCCTTGAGGATTCGGTTGTGAGTCGAGATGTGGCGGCCGCCGTTCGGCCCATTCTCCGCGAGTGGCTCGAGCGGCGGCACGGGGCTCTCTCCTTCCACCTGACGCAAATGATCACCGGGCACGGTTGCTTTGGAAGGTACCTGCACCGGGTGGCAGGAAGGGAGCCCTCGGACGTGTGCCACCACTGTGTGGCGGGAGTCGCGGACACGGCGCAGCATACGCGTGAGGAGTGCCCAGCTTGGGAGGTCCCTCGCGCCGCCCTGTCCGCGACAGTCGGAAATGACCTGTCGCTCTCGGCCCTTCTCAGAGAGATGGTCGACAGCGACAGGTCTTGGCAGGCGGTCGCGACATTCAGCGACGAGGTGATGTCGCAGAAGGAGGCGGCGGAGCGGGACCGGGAAGACGACGTCGACTCGGCCCCGATGCGCCGCCGCAGACGTGGAAGGCGGCGTCGGGCCTTCGCGGGCCAGATGCCGCCGTAAGGCCAGGGACCGTGGGCGGAGGATCGGGGGATCCTCCGTCCACACAAAGGTCCCGCGCACCAGACGCCGAGACGCCCAGGTATACCGGGGCGCCTCGGTGCTAGGAGGAGAATTGGAGGTGGAATGTGACGGGGCAGGGTCTCAGACACTCTGGGACTCTGCCCCGTCCCAAAGAGAAGGGCTCCGTTGCGGAGCGACGCCAGCGGGGCATGCGGTTGCAAGCCATGTGGGTCCCGCAGCCCCGTAGGCGAGAAGTCGGTATACTCCAGGTTTTTAGTGGGTGCAAACCCCACATAACGCAGTGGTTCCCCCGGCCCACTGCGTATTCGTGAGGAATTTTACCTGGGTGATCAAAAAAAAAAAAAAAAAAAAAAAAGGTTGGGGTGCGGGTCAGGTAACCTCCACGTTGGCCTAGTTGGTTGCTGGTCTCTTTCGGATACGTCCGGGGGGAAGAACAACCCGCTGGGCTGGTGCGCCCCGGGCACCGTCAATAACTTCCCATTCGTGGGTTCTTGTTGGCGGTGGCGAATACCTGACAGGGGGGGATGTCGCTCTGGGTGTTCCTCTGATTAGCAGAGGACACACCAGATGCGACATTGGGGACTGGGTGGGTGGGGATAAATTAGGTTGGGTAGGTTTGTTTGGGTAGGTAGTTTAGTTAGGTTGGGTAGGTAGGCTAGGCGGACGTGGAGAGGAGTTGGGGGTTGCCTGAAAACAGGTAGCCTCCAAAAGGGGAGTTTACACCAGCTCCCCTTGAATCCCGGAGCCCACGGCATACTCCCAAAGACCCCCATCGTTGGTGGTATGGGGTACGGGATGTGCCGTGGACCGGAGGGCTTGCCTTAATTGGCCGGCCCGCGAGAAGGAAATCTCTTTAAAATCCGACAGCGAAGTCGTAAAAACCTGTAGATACCTGGCGACCTCTACAGTATCTAGCTGCACTGGCACGGAATGAGCGTCACCCGACAGTGCTTTCCTAATTCGTCTCTTACTCGTGGGAACAAAAATGGATATTGCAAAACAAACCAAACAAAAAGTTGAAAAAAAGAAGGTGGAAAAAAAGAAGGAGACGGCGACTTTGGAAGAAGATCTTCAAGTCGCCGTGGTGCGTCTCTCCGACACATCCGGAGACTCGGACACCAGCTTGCTGACATGCGCGTCAGGAAGCGAAAAGGAGGAAGCTAGCCAGCTAAGTGAAACCGAAGAGGCTCGCCGCCGTTGGCTCAAAAGGCCAGCTGGCGAAGAAGACGAAGAGCAGTCGACGTCACCACCCAAAGGAGCGGCACACAAATCGAAGAGGGGGAGAGGCCGCCCGCCCACCACGGGCGAATATGTGGGCCTTGCTGCGGCCAAAGAACGCCTCGCGAAAGCCAAGGAGGAGGAGCTCCAGCTCGAAGCTGAAATGGGGATAGAGGGCATGGCCAAAACGTTGCGGGAGTCCCGGCACGCCTGCCTCAGCGGCCTCAGCCAGCCAACACAGGAGGAGGACACGGCGCAGTCTCTAGCGGCACTAAATCTTTTGCTGCTAGAGGCTGCAAAACTCGTTGAAAAGGTGGCCACCACGTCAAGGAAGTTAAAAGGCACCAGTGTAAGGACATTGAAGGATGCGGCCTCTATCATTAAGGAGGCCGCGGTGGGGATAAGGGCCCGAACTGTATCCGAAGAAATGACGCAATTGGTGGCCGAAAATAGGCGGCTGTCGGAGCAGCTGGCGGAGGCCAACAGCCGGCCGGCGGCAGCGGCGGTGGACTCAGACGCGATCCGTGAGATGGTGGAGGCGATGTCTCGGGCCAGTGTCGTGCAGTTCAGCAATATGCTGAATGCGCGACTCGAGGGGCTCGAGTGTCGCCTCCTGCCGGACCCGAAGTTGCGGCCGCCGCTGGCGGCTGACAGACAAGTGGCGGAAGATGAGGCCGCGGCAGTGGCAGTGGCAGTGTCACAGCCGCGGCAGTCAGGTGCGGGGGCAAAGGCCCCTGCCTTAGCGAAGGTTACAGCACCCCCGGCGCCTCTGTCTGCGCCCGCAGCTCAGCCCCAATCCACTATGGGCAAGGGCAAGGGCAAGGGCAAAGGAAAGGGGAAGAAGACGGCGCCGGCCCCTGTAAGGGACCCTAGCCCGGTGCAGGACGCCCCCCCACCGCCCCCTCTGACGGAACAATCCCACCAACCACCCATGGCCCCACCGACATCTTGTCATATGGGCCGAATCTCAAGGAGACGGCTGCGGACATAGCCCGCCAAATAGGCGCGCTATCACCGCAGTCGCTTCTTGACTCCTTTACAAATCTCGTCCTGTCCCCTTTGTGCCTTTCTCCCCATTCTGGGGCGGCCACTAGCGCGTACCCCGCTCATGGGTACGGACGACACGGTACGCCTTCGCTGCCGTCGTGTACCTAGCCCTCAGCGAGTGAGGGTGTGACGCCGTGGGAAAAAGAATATATACATAAACATAATAATGCACAATAAAGAAAATATTAACAAATAAAAACGCCAGGGCACAATAATAAACTACGCTTTGCATTTTTTTTTTTTTTTTCTTTTTTGTTTTTATCCTTTTATTATTATTTTTTTTTTGCCATCATTTTTTTTTCCTTTTCTTTTTTTTTTTTGTTTCTTTTACCAATTATTTGCCTTTTTTTTTTTTTTTGTTTTTATTCTTTTTTTTTTCTCTTTCCCTTCTCCTTTTCGTTTCTTTTTTTTTTTTTTTTTTTTTTATCTTAACCTAATCTTCTCTGCTCTCGTCCTCCAGGCTACACCTCAAGGTATGCCAGCCATGGGCGAAGTCCCTGAGCCGCCGGAAGTTGGCCTCCGAGGCTACGAGATCCCCGTAGTAGACTGGTCCTTCCTCCGTGCGAGTGATCCCATCCATCATCTCTCGTCGCTGATCTTCATACATGGGGCATCGCCACAGTATGTGGTCCAGACATTCGTCTTCCTCTCCGCAGTAGCACACGCTAACCTCGCACAACTTCATGTCATACAGTCTCTTCCGGAAGCATCCATGCCCGGTCAGGATCTGCGAGACTTGATAGTCCGGCTCGACCCAAGTCGCCTTGAGTCTTGCCGCCACGTCCGGGAAGTACCGATAGAGCTCCCTACCCCTGTTCTCCGTTTCCCATCTCTGCTGCCACTTGGCTACAGCCTCGTCCGCGATGACCCTTCTCCCTGTCCTGAACGCGTCCCGAGGTAGGTGGCGGATATCGTCGATCATGCCCGCACGAGCCACCTCGAGGTCGGCCGGCAATACCCCTGCCAAGACAGGTAGTGCTGCTGTGCTGACGGACCGATACGCCTTCGTCAGAAGGACGAGTGCGGGCCTCTGTGTCCTCTGCAACACCGACCTGACCATGTACGTGTTCACGCGCCCCCACCAGCATCCCGCCGCGTAAGTCACAATTGGCACATATATGCCCTTGTACAGGACCTTAAGGGCCCTGTACCGAACGCCCCAGGATGAGGTAGAAACGCGCGACATCTTGCCCAGCCCCGCTGCAGCACGCTCGCCGATGGACTGAGCGTGTTCTCCGAACGACATATTTGCATCGATCACCACACCCAGTACCTTTGTGGAACGTACGCTCTTGACTGATGTCCCATCGAGCCGCACCGTGGGAGGGCGCTTGGACAGTCCACCCCTCAGAGTCATAGAATACGACTTTGAGGGGGAGAAACCAAGCCTGTTACGGCCCCCCCACTCGCTAATAAGTGCCATGGCGCACGAGGCCGAAGCCTCTATCGAGAGTCCGACTCGATGAGGACCGTTACATCATCGGCATACGCAACCACTTTTACGCCGTCCGGGTATGGCAAGCGGAGCAAGTCGTCCAAGAGAAGGTTCCATAGTGGTGGTCCCAATACAGAACCCTGCGGGCACCCCATGGTCGAGGCCTTCCACACAACCCTGCTCCCGGCGAAGAGGCCGACTCGGCGGTTGCAGAAGTACGCCGCCAGCATCCGATAGATGTTTGGCGGGCACCCCCCCCTCTTCGCCTTGAGCAGGATCATGGGCCACCACGCATTGTCGAAGGCCCCAGATATGTCCAGGAAGATGGCCTGGACATACTTGGAGCGGCTGTCTTTGACGGTGTCGACTATCTCGTTCAGTGCCGTCAGCGTTGACTTACCCCGAGAGAACCCGTGCTGGCATGAGGACACTTCGCGCGTAATTTGCGGTGCAGAAAGGAGTAATACTCGCTCTAAGATTTTGCCCAAGACAGGGAGTAGCGTGATGGGCCGGTACGCTTTGGGATCGGTTAGGGGTTTGTCGTTGCCTTTCGGCAGCACGATCAAACGACCGTCCTTCCACGTATCGGGGAAAACGCCCTCAGAGACGCACATGCCAAACATGTGTGTCAGCTCGGCACCCGCCGCCAGCCACACACGCCTGACAATGCCCGCCGTAATCCCATCGATACCCGGGGCCGTGTTAGGGAGATCCTTGACTATTTTCTCGAGGTCCTGCCGCGAAGGAGGAGGCGCATCCCGACCCGACGGGATGCAAGCAGCCGCCAGTCGCACCTGCCGATGATATGCGGTATCCCGCGACGGGTCGTCATCGGGACAAAGTGCCCCCACGAGCTCAAGCATGGCGGTGCCTGCATCCGCGGCGTATCCCTCCGCAAGCCTCGTACCATTCACCACGTTGGGTGGCGGTCTGAATCTACCGCTGGCCACTCTGTACGCCATTCCCCACGGGTCCTGGTTCCCCGACTCAGCCTGCCTGCGGAAGAAGTCGAGCTGCGCCTTCTCCATCGAAACCCTATACCTACTGCGGCACTCATGAAATTCATATCTCGCATTCAGTTCCACTTCACCACCCCGCTTCCTTACATCCTGCCATGCTTTCCTCGCCTTATTATGTCTCCTACGCAAGGCCTCCAACGAGGGAGACCACCACTCATATCCTTTATCTTTCTTTCTATCCCCACATGTGCCCAGACACTCACTTGCCGTCCACACGATTACCCGCGTGAACTCCTTGCATACCTCAGAAGCAGGCTTCGCCCAGTCTATCCCGCCCACTCGCTCTTGGATCCTTACCTGGAATCGATCCCAGTCCACGCCGCGCTCCCGGAACCTCATCAGTACAACCGACGGCTCCACAGCAGCAGGCGGGGCCTGAGCCCGCTCTCGATGATAGCCCAGCCTGAATGTGATGAGCCGGTGGTCGCTGCAGCTCGCATCGACGTGGACTCGCCACTCATCAACACCAACTCCGCGCGTCGAAAAGGTGACGTCGATGGAGGACTCTCCGTTCGCCGTTGAAAATGTTGGCGGCTGGCCTTCCACGTTGTGGACGACCAGACCGTGCGCCAACAGAAAGTCCTCCATTTCTTCTTTCCGGCGAGCCACTTCACGGCCGCGTCCAGTATAATGGCGTGGCTCCGAATGCCACAGGGGTGAGTGGGCGTTGACATCCGCTCCCACAAGTATGCGACGCCCGCCCGCGCCCTCCAGCACTCTGGTGAGATGCTCCAGATGAGGTGATATGTCCTCAGAGTACTGGAAGTATGCGCTGACGACCGTCACTGATGTACTCCCCCAGGCCACGTGACATACAATGCAGTGCGAGTTTGTCAAATTCCGCAGCACGGTGCACATGACGTCGAGGCGCGGCAAGTAGACGCCCACCTTCGGGCAAGCGCCCTCTGGCAACACCAGCTGCCCCAGGGCTGCCACCGATGGTCGCACCGCAACATATGGCTCCTGCACCAGGACCACATCCAGCTTCCTCTCCGCCGCTATAGCCGGAAGCTCCGCCGTCGCCACCGCTGAGCCTTGCAGGTTCAGTTGCCCCACCCGAAGACTATCCATGATAGTTGGTGGAGCTCACTGACCGCTGTTCCGCGTTTGCCCTTGCGGGGCAGTCACGCGATGCCGTGCGGTGCGTTTGCGCACCCTTCCTTCCAAACTTCTTGCAGGTCGCGCATGTCGGGGACGCAGCCTGACACTCGGCACTCTTGTGCCCATCCTCACCGCAGTTGCCGCAGGTCATCGATTTGGCACGGCAATATTTTTCAGGGTGCCCGTAGAGCTGGCACCTGTTGCAGCAGGTGACAGAGACGTGATCCGTCACCTTTACTACGTCCCAACCTATGTAGAGGCGTCCCCTCTCCACGAGCCTTCGCCGCAGCTCCTGGGTGACCTGGCACACCCACCGGGTCCGGCCACCGTGTCGGTTCCTTTTGTAGAGGAGACGGAGCTCTTTCCCCAGTCTTTCGCTCGTCCAGTTCTCCTCGTCCTGTAGGTTCTGGTCCTTGATTTCGGCCAGAACCTCCTCCAGCGTCGCATCCTTACCTATGCCCGTGAGCGCCAGCAGCGGCTGTCGCTCAGTCGGTGCCACTGTGCGGAGCGTGGTGGGGACCGCCTTTCTCAGGGCGTCTGCCGCGGCCGCGGACGTAGTCTGTACGACGACCCCCGCGTTCCCCACCTTCCTTACACCGGCGATTTGCAACCCCAACTGCCCGGGCCGGACTGCCCCCAGTAGAACACGCCGCGTGTCATCAGCCGTCTTCATTTCACCCTTCTGGTCCTCAGCCGGGTAGATGACCACTGAGGGACCCAGTGATCGCGGAATCGGGACCGGTTCTTGGTCCCTACCCAAACGCAGGGCGTGCGCGAAGCTCCGCTTTGGGGGTGGCCCTTCACTCCGAGCCTCTTCGCCTTCCCGCTGCTGTCCAAGCTCGGCACGGACAGCACGTGTCTCGGCCGCCATCAGGCGCAGCGTGAGATGCGTGACCACAGCACTAAGTCGTTCCGTGTGCGCACCGATCACCGCGATCTCTTCCTTATTCAGCTTACTCGTCTTGCTGCGCACCGCCTCCATGATCCCCTTGGTGCTGCAGGTAGCCAGGCCAGCAAGCTGCGTAACCGGGGCCGTCGCCAGGGGGTCCACACCATCAGTGCCATTTTCATCCAACGCCATTACCGCTGGTTCCTCGTCCACAATTGCAACGGGCGCAGCAGCAGTCACCTCCCTTCTCCTGGTGATCCTGCGCCGCACTGCCTCCTGCACCTCCTCCGGAGACGAGAGCAGTCTCTTCTCACCTGCTTGCGGCTGACTCTGGCCCTTTTCCGCACTGCCCTTTCGAGAGGGCGGCGACACAACGAACATTGCCGACGTCGGCGTGGAGAACAGAGTCGGGGGTGTGCGCGGCGGCGCCCGGCGCGTCATGCTCTCCAGTCTGAGTTCTTCTAGAGCCTGCAGCTCTTGCTGCTTCTCCCAAATTGATGCCTCCACCAGCTCCTGCTGGTGGCGCTCGCCATCATCCTCGTCCATCACGTAACGTCACTTTAAAAGTCTATGTCTAACGCGGTTGTTCGTGTATTAATATTTTAATAAATAAATACAAGACACAAACGGTCCAGACCACCAACCACACGTCTAAGTGTCACTGTCACAAGCGTCTCTGTCGCAAATTAAAATAAAACAAAAAAAAAAAAAAAACAAAAAAAAAATAGAAAACACAAATATATGATAATAACTAAACGTTATTAATCGTCTAAGCGTCCCTTTTCGCAATGCACTAACGAAACGTTAAGTCACTCACCTCGTGTCACAGACGTCACCTAACACTGACAGCGACACAAGTCAAAAGACTTAGCTGTCAGTGTCAAACGTTTACCGTCACTGCCACAACAAACTGTTTTAGTGTCACTGTCACAACCAAAAAAAAAAAACGTAAAAAAAAAAAAAAATTACTATTCAAGTGTCACTGTCACAACAACCACACGTTATATTGTCAAAAGCAAAGTCACAAAAGTCTAAAAGTTAAGCGTCTCTTTCGCACAAGCACTTAGGCGCAACGGAACGTCAACGCCACTCGCACCACCTGACACTGACAGCAAGTCAGACGACTCGGCTGTCAACGCCAAATGTCAAGCGGGTGGGCGTCACCGACGGCTCCGCATGCACCTCGCGCGCACTCACTCTAATCTCAAGATGGCCGCGGCGTCTTATGGCAACTTGCCAAGGAAGAAACGAGAGCGACCGATTTTACTTCACAGCCAATAGTAAAAAAGAACGCGGAGCAACCTTCCGCACGTCCACTCTCTACGACTGTTGGCAGCGAAGTGAACAAGTGTGTCCTCTGACGGAACAGTGGAGCGTGGTCGCTGCTCGGGGTGCCAAGAGCTCTGGAAGGCAGACAGGCACCCAGAGCAGCCAGAAGACCCAAAACAAAAAGGCGGCGGCAGTGGCGAAGCTTCGCGAGCCAAAAACGGCTGCAGTGACACTCACGCTGCAGCCGGGTGCGGCGGAGCGCGGCGAAAGCTACGCCACTGTCTTGCGGGAGGCCCGGACTCGCGTCGATATGGCAAGTCTGGGCATCGACGAAATGCGCTGTAGGACCACGGTCACCGGCGCCCGCATCCTGGAAATCTTCGGGGATGGGGGCGCTGAGAAGGCCGACTCCCTGGCTACAAAGCTAAGGGAGGTCCTCAGTGCAGACGCGGTCAGGGTCTCCCGCCCCACAAAAAGGGTGGACGTCCTTGTAGCGGGCTTGGACGATTCCGTCACAGCCGCAGAGGTGGTGGCGGCTTTTGCAGCACAGGGAGGGTGCCACGCCGACGACATAAGACCCGGGGTGATCGGCGACCGTGCAACGATGTGGCTCGGCTGCCCGGTGGCCGCCGCCAAGACGGTGGTCGGCGCAAAAAGGCTTAAAGTTGGATGGATAACGGCCAGGGTCACCCTGCTGGAGGCGAGGCCCCTTCGGTGCTTCAGGTGCCTCAACCTGGGCCACGTCGCCAGCAGGTGTGTTTCGGAGGTGGACCGCAGCGGCCTCTGCTTTCGCTGCGGAAAGCCGGGCCACCGGGCGCGAGAGTGCCGGGCCGAGCCCAACTGCGCCACCTGTGCGGCAGCGGGCAAGCCGGCGGGGCACCCTCTCGGCGGCGTGGGCTGCGTGGGCAAAGCCCCAAAAACCACAAAAAGAAAAGCGACCAGGGCTGAGGGGGGCAGCGGCGAGTCCGCCCCTATCCCGGCAACTATAGAGGAGGGGCCCATGGAGACCGCCCCATAAATGCCTAGTTTAGCTATCATGCAGGCAAATATTAACCACTCTGCCAGGGCCCAGGATCTATTGTCCCAGAGCCTGGCAGAGTGGGGAATACAAATAGCGGTGGTCGCCGAGCCCTACTTTGTCCCCGCCCGGGACGACTGGGTCGGGGACCGGGACGGCTTGGTGGCCATCGCCGCCCCGGCTGCCGCTGGCGCCCCGCCCATCGAACGTGTGTCGAGGGGTGGGGGGCACGTACTGGCAGCCGTGGGCGACGTCATAGTATGGCAGGGAGTACGTAAGGCTGGGGGACTGCGAGAGGAGCGTCTGAGAGGGGAGTTTCATTCAATGAGAGCGAGATATAGAGAGGCAATGGAGAAGGCGGAGCTTGAGCATTTCAAGAAGATTGCTGACTCCGGCAACAGTGACCCGTGGGGGTTGGCATATCGGGCTGCCAGTGGCAGGCTGAGGCCTCCTTCCCGGGTTATTAACGGCACTAAACTGGCGGAGGGCTTTGCGACCTCTGTGGGGGATGCGGCGACGGGTCTATTGCAGGCACTTTGCCCGGATGACGATCCATCAATAGATACGCCTTACCATAGGCAGATTCGCGTCGCCGCCTCGCTCACCCCGTCAGGCCAAGCTGCGCCTCCTCTGTCGCGTGACAGTCTGGGGGGTATAATCAGGAGTTTGCCCAACACGGCCCCGGGATTGGATGGAATCAGTGCGCGAATTGTCAGGAACGTCTGGGAAGCCGTCCCCGCGGAAGTCACCGCGGTGTACGGCAAGTGTGTCACTGAAGGGGTGTTTCCGGATGTGTGGAAGGCGGGTCGGCTTCTTGTCTTGCCGAAGGGTAATGGGAAGCCACTCACAGACCCCAAGGCCTATAGGCCAATAACACTTCTGCCTGTGCTTGGGAAAATTTTAGAGCGCGTAATACTCAAGTGCGCTCCGATGATCGGCAAACAGATCTCTGCCGCCCAGCACGGATTCTCTCCGGGCAAGTCAACCGTCACGGCGCTCAACGATATCATGAGCGCCGTGAGGGAGGGCTCGGGCAAGTATGTGCAGGCCATATTTTTGGACATTTCAGGCGCCTTCGACAACGCCTGGTGGCCGATGATCTTGACGAAAGTCAAGCGGGGGGGGTGAATTTGTTTGTTTTGTGGTGCCTAATCTGTGCGCAACTTCTCTCGTTCAAGTTCTCGCGTGCATGCCTCTCGTACTTTCATTCTTCATACTTTATCTTTCTTTCATACTTCACCATGCATTCTGTGGGTAGGACTCCCACTTTTAAAATCTAATCTATAGGGCATACTTTATTTATCACAGATAGGTAATTAAAACAATTAATGCTGATTATATTTACAATTTTCATACACAATTTCTTATAAAATATACACAAATACTTAGGTACTACTTAAATTTACTGCTGTTATTTTTGTTCTGCTGGTTATATAATTTACATTTAAATACTATTTTAGTACTAATGAATTACATTGTTTACAAACTTTTGTTTCTGCAGATGACTTTAGTGGCCAAATTTGTGCAGTAAATTAAAAATCTTTCCCTGCTTTTCTTCGACATGAACCCACACAGGCTCTCCCTCGTCAGCCTCCTGTCCAGCTCACACTCGAGTTGGTAGCGCTCCCTGATAAATAACGGGCATTCTACTAGTATGTGCTGGACAGTTTCCGCCACACTTGGGTCGCAGAGGCACGCTGGGCTCTCCTTACACTTGAAGCGATTCAAGTATTCAGAGAACCCACCGTGCCCCGTTAGAACCTGCGTGAGAACACCCGTTGGCCGTACCTGTTGAACAATACGGAAAGCCACTATCGCGTCCGGAAGGAACATTTTCGTCACCGAGGCCGTCTCGCCCGACACGTATCTCCGATTCCACTCATCAAGCGTTTCCAAACGGATCTGTCGCTTGATGAATGAAATCGGGCATTGGTCGTAGTCCGGCTTCCTCCGTGACGACAATGCTGCCTCCTTCGCCAACTTGACCTGGGCCTTGACCCAGAACAAAGACACAGCTTTGTTCTGGACCAGGGCTTGAGCCAAATTGGCGCGCGCGTGGACTGCCAGGGGATGGAGAGAGCCATGGCTTGCAAGCGTCTGCAATGCTGACATTGAGTCGCTGTACAAGCCATAGCTCGCTTCTTGCCGCGCGAGGATTATCTCCGTCGCTTTCGAAATGGCCAAGAGTTCCGCCTGGTAGACGGTGCAGTACGCGGCAAGGCAAAGCTTGAGGCTCCGGACTTCACCATCATTATCCCAAATGGATAATGCGGCTCCGACCTTCCCCTCAATTTTGCTGCCGTCGGTGAATATACGCACCGTCTGCGCATTGTTGCTGGCTAGCAACTCTCGATCCGCCAGGCACATGAATTCGAGGGGCATTTGCGTAGCTGGGTGAGGGGCTTTCGCAAACCTTACCGCACTCTCAATCTCCCTATCTCCTGGCACAAACCGGGATGACCCTCTCCTTGCTTCATACAGGGCAGCTGCCTCTTGTATGCGCAGGTCTAGAGGCAGTATCCCAGACAGTGCCAGTGCCGAGTTCAGAGAGACAGTGCGGTAAGATTTGCAGAGCTTCTGAGCGAATCCTCGTTGGACAGAGCTTAGCTTCTTCCGTATCCCAACCTTTTTCGTGGCGGGTGCCCAGGCAGCGGCCGCGTACGTAACTGTGGGTTCAATTGTGGCTGTGTAGATGGTGTGTATGATGTCTGCACTCAATCCCCAGCTAACTTTAGCGGCGCGGGATAGCTGTTTGTAAATATCAGCTGCCCTCTTGCAGACGTTCGCGGCATGCTCACTGAAAGTGAGCTTATCGTCTATGGTTAGACCCAGCAACTTCATTTTTCTGACCATACCGATGTCGACCCCGGCCATGCTCAGTATTGGAGTGTCGTACTTAAGCTTGTTGGTTACCACCATCGCACAGGTTTTGTGCGGTGCGAACTTCAGCTTATTTCGGACACCCCAATCCTGAACATGGGCGAGGGCTGCATTGGCGGTTCTAGAGACTTCAGTCGCCGTGTCCCCATCCACGACCAAGACGATGTCATCCGCGAACGCCTGCACGAAGATCCCGCGCCGCTCTAACTCCTGCAATAGTGAGTCTAGGAGGAGGTTCCACAGGATTGGGCCGCCTATTGACCCTTGAACGCAGCCCTTGTCAGTCTCTCTCGTGCATTCCTCCCCTGCATACCGAACCCGTACCTTCCTACTGTCAAGATAGCTGTCTATCAGCCGCCTGATGTTGACCGGACACTTTTCCTCAGCCAGTCTGACTTTTATAGCTGGCCACCAAGCGCTATCGAAGGCCCCCTCTATATCCAATGACACCAGGACAATTAGCTTCTTCAGCCTTAACTTGTCCTGTACGTGCTTCATTAGAGTATAGAGGGCGTCCTCGGTGCTCCTCTGGGGCATAAAGCCAAACTGGCGGGTACTAAATCGCGGTACGAGCTGCCACTTTAGACGCGCTACGACCATCCTCTCCAGGACCTTCCCCAGAACAGGCAACAGACCGATTGGTCGGTATGCCTTGGGGGTGAGGTAGTTGTCCTTGCCCGGCTTCCGAAGGACCACGACCGTAGCCTCCTTCCAGATCTCTGGAAAGTGCGCCAGATCGAGGCACTTGTTGTAAAGGGCAAGGAACAACTCCGGGTCCTGGTGGATCGCTTGACTGCAGATGTCAGACGTCAGTCCGTCCCCTCCTGGTGCCTTTTTGGGATTTAAACCTGCCACGGCGGTCTTCAGCTCCAGCGTCGTAAATGATGGGTCATGATATTCATCATGGGCCCATTCATTTACTTGGCTGGCTGCTTCTCTAATTCGCCTGTGGTCAGCGTTGTCCTGGTCTACTCTGTCTTTGGGGTAGAACGTATCTGCGAGTAGGGCGGCCGATTCACTCGGATTGAGAAATGCACCATCGCAGCATAGGGTCAGTTCCTCCTGTCTTCTGGCGGTCCTACCGATGATCCTGTAGATACCCTCCCAGACCCCTTCCCGATCCTGTTTCCGGCAGAACTCCTTCCAACTGGCGACTTGGGCTTTCTTAGCTTGCATCTCATAATCTTCTTTTGCTTTCAGGTACTCGTCGACGACCATCGCTCGCCGGACCGGCGCGGCATTTCGGATGCGGTGTTTCTTCCTGTTCACCTCCTTCTTCTTTACAGCGAGCTCCTCGGACCACCACGGACAGGTAAGTTTACTTTTATTATTTATCTTAGGAATTGCCTCTTCGCATGACTCTAAGATTATTTTACTGTACACTACTATTAATTCTTCTAACTCTGTTTTACTATTTATTTCCCTTAGTCTTTCTATATTTATATTATTTTCAAATTTTAATGCTTCCAGTTTTATTTTAAATTTCTCCCAGTCTGCTTTTCTGGTATTGTACCTTCTAGTTGTCCTTTTTATATGGATACCTTTATCCTTTTTTAAATTAACATTAAAGAAAATCGTGTTGTGGTCCGAGGACGTTGCTCCTGTGTCCACCCGCCATCCGTCCACCCGGTCAAAAAGGTCGAGCGAACATGCCGTGATGTCTACATGGCTTTTGTACGCTCGACCACCTCTGACTGTGTCAAATGTGGGAGCGTCACCAGTATTCAGTACCTGAAGCTCCAACTCTTCCAGGGTAGCGGACATTTCCTCTCCCCTGGGGTCTTCCTTGATGCTGCCCCACCAGGCACTTTTCGCGTTCGCGTCGCCACCTATCAACAATCTACCGGTGGCCACTTCCGATTGGATCCGGGTCATCTGGTCCAAGTATGGCCCTATGGGTTGGTCTGGCTCGAAGTAATAGGAGACTACTGCGATTTCCCAGGCTTTGGTCCGGATCCCCACCACAACGATGTTGTTTGTGGTGAGTTTCGGGTAGGGTATGACGTCCAAGTCATGATCAAAGACGGCGATCACCGCCTTTACCCTCCCACTTCCATCAACCTCGCACTGGTAGACTCTCGCTCCACGGTAGCTCTTCATACTTTGTGCTCCACCCACGTACGGCTCCTGGATCAGTGCCCACGAGATCTTGCGTTCACTGGCCTCTAAAAATAGTTCGGTGGTTGCCAGTTCCTTTCGCTGTAAATTCGCTTGGGCCACTCGGTATGTTCTTGCTGTTTGTTGGACAGGAGTTCCCGGGGCGCCCTTAGCAATATGCTATGGCGGATCGAGCTATTGCTTCCCACCTTCTTCTAACCAAGCACTCCGAGCTGAAAGCGTTATGACCAGAATTGTCATAGTTAGCACGCGTGCAGTTACAACACGAAGGAGGCAGGCCTGCGCTCCAGTCCGCGCACTCCGTCCTCATGTGAGGACCGCCACAGTGGCCGCACTTTGGCACAGTATCTGTGCAGAGTCGTCGGCTGTGCCCATAACCGAGGCAGAGAGAGCACTGGATGAGCGGGGACTGGTCTTCGACCCTTACCCGCTCAAGGTCCACATGCACCGACCCTGCCTCGATCATGCGCCGCCAGACCTCGGTGGCGACCCTCATAACGAGGTGGCACCTGTGCGGGTTCCTGGCACGCTTGCGATACAGCACCTCCATTTTCGCTTGTTCGTCTTTTAGATCTTTAAGGATCCGTGCGTTTTGGTTATGGAGGGCCTTTAGTATCTCCTCGTTCGTGTTGTACGCCATTAGATCTTTCAAGATGATCTGCGGGTTTTTATTTTTAATATCCTGCGCTTCCAGCTCGGGCGCCTGCCTGAGTCTCTCCCTAAGTCTATTACGGTCATCTTCCGTACGACATCCCAGGATAACCTTTCGGTCTTTAGCCTTCCGAACCTTGTCGACGGCTATCCCCCCTTCCCTGGCATTCACCACTTTTCTCAGCCGGTCCAGGACTTGTTCGCCTGTCTCCGTTTCATCCCTGGCCGATACCACTATGGAGTGGAGTGTAGCAGGTTTCTGAGCCTGGATGGGAGGCCGACTGGCCGCCACGCTAGCATATGTGACCATTTGGTCTTGGCCAGCCTGTAGCGCCTCTTTCAACCTCTCCATCCTTAGGCTGTTTTCGGCCAGGTTACGGCTGTGCTCTTCGAGAGCTTTCCTCAAGGAGGTTGTGTCGGTCTCAGCATCAGCCTCTGAAGGTAGGCTGGGGGTTGTCTCGGCCCTTCGGGTTGGGGGTTCCTTGGCATTACCCTGGTCGTACTCCTTAATAATTTGGTACAGTCGGTCTGCCTGGGCTTTCACCTCCGCCTTGATGTCATTTTTGGTGTTCCTAGATTGCGTCATTAATGCTTTTATTTTATTCGAGCACATTCGTGCCTCGGCAACCTTACTTTTTGGGGGGGGCGAGCTCACAACCTCAAAGGATATAGCTCCCCTTGCCGATACTGGTGGTGTTGAGACCGGCTTTTTAGGGGGAGTCCTCTTTGTAATAGTTTTACTGCCCGCCTCCCACTCACCTACACTCTTCCTCACGCTCTGCGTGGAAGGCCCTGCTTCCTCAGGCGCCTTTTGTGGGCTCTTAGAGAGGGTTTTGTCTATTTTTGTTGCCGGGCGCTGTGTAGGCGTACGCACACCAGGCATTCCGCTCATCGTGAATTTGTAAGGGTTTTGGGGATTAGTGTAGCGTCGTCAAGAGGGGTGTGTAAAAGGCACCCCAATTTTGTGTAAAATTTGTGTTGTGTAAAGTGGGGTATTGTAAAGATACCCCGCTTTGTGTGTAGTATTAAGGTTTTCCTGTTCAGGGTACTAGTCAATATTTAAAACAGTAATAATTTAGTCCTAGCCTAATATATAGTAGTACAATAGTACTACTATATGTCAAAATAAAGTTTAGACTTAATTCTAAAATATAACTGCACAAAAGTGCTGTTGTATGTCCTAGCCTAGTCTTAATCTAAAGATAAAATATAGTATCCAAAAGTGATGCTATATGTCTTAATCTAAAATATAGCAACACAAAAGTGTTGCTATATGTCCTAAAAATAATGTTGAACCGAAAAATAAAACCTGTTACTTCGGTGCTGTCCAAAGAGACACCGCCAACCAATGGGGAGGGTCAAGGAGAAATAAAATTTAAAAGAAAAAATTTTTTCAAAAAATTTTTTATCAAATTTTTTCGCTTTTCGGCAAATCCCTCGGGGCCAGATTAAAGGTCTTCTCCTCCCGATTACGGAGACCCCAAACTCGGTGGGTCTATGACCTCCGGTCCAAAGTTAGGGTCCGGGGGGGGTGAAGAAATTTTTCAGTTGGGGGGGGGAGGGGAGGGTAGTCCCGAGTGGGTCCCTAAGGGTCTCGGGGAATGGAGGGAGGGGGAGGGGGGGTAGACGGGTCCCAAGTCCTGAGGGGAGGGGGGGTCCTAAAGGCGACAAAAGTTCCCACAAAAAATTTTTCAAAAAAAATTTTTCAAAAACTTTTGTCGCTTTTCGGCAAATCCCTTGGGGCCAGATTAAAGGTCTTCTCCTCCCGATTACGGAGACCCCAAACTCGGTGGGTCTATGACCTCCGGTACCAAAGTTAGGGTCCGGGGGGGAGAAGAAATTTTTCAGTTGGGGGGGGGGGGGGAGGGGGGGTAGTCCCGAGTGGGTCCCTAAGGGTCTCGGGGAATGGGGGGAGGGGGAGGGGGAGAGGGTAGAGGGGGGTCCTGAGTCCTGAAGGGAGGGGGAGGGGGCCTAAAAGGGGTACGAATTAAAATAAATATATAAATATATAATTATTATAGTGAGTCAAGGAATTTTTGGGGTGCCGAAAAAGGGGGTCAAAAAATAAATTTAGGGGGCCTATCATATACCCAGTCCAGATTGGGGGGGGGTGTCTTCTTTGGGGGGGGGAAATTTCACCCGTTTTTTGATATTCCCAGGCGTTCCCGAGATATTTAGACTTTTGTCGAAAAAACAAGAAAAGTTTTTCGAAAAACTTTCCGTCACCAATAAACTTATTATTTATTTACTCTACAGAGTTCTTAAACCAGTAATAACTTTACTGGTCGAGTTAATAATTATTTTAATGAATTTAATGAATTTTAATGAATTATTTTATTAATTTCAATTAAGTTTTATAATTATGTTTAACAGAAAAAGTGGCCCGTGTAGCTTCACTACACTTGCCACGCTGGTCAGTCCGGGTCTTGGTCAGCAAAATGTTTAAAAAGGTCACAGGTTCGATTCCCGGTCAATATAAAATTTTTGCTTTGTATAAAAAACACCTAGACAAAACAATAAAATTACAGAAAAGTCTGGACACAGTACATATCAGGTGGACCTATTCAAAATTTTCATTAATTATTATTTATTACTTATTTTTATAAAATAATCTAACCTAAAATAACACGCTGTTATTTTAGGTTAAGTATCCATGCGGCCACAATGGCCGTCAATTCTCAACAATATACACTAAATTTTGCCCAATTTTGGGCTCGTTTTTTGGGTTTGAATTTCCCTGTCCTAATGACTTAGTCACACACATAAAATATTAAATAAATTAAGTAAAATTAGTAAAATTATTGGTCCGACATTCCACAAAAGTACTGCGTAGTATTTTTCCACATTCCCGATAGCAAGTTGAAAATGCACTTTTTTATTTGGGGCTTTTTTAAAAAATTTTGTTTTCAAGTTAATAGCTTTAGCTCCAAAAACACTAAAACAGGCTTCACCTTCTGGCTAGGTCTATCCTAGGCTAAGTTATGGCTAGATTTAGATTTTTAATGTGAAAACAACAGAATTACAAAATTAACGTGAAGCGTGCGAACAAGATGTG
This sequence comes from Orthosia cruda, assembly GCA_964057195.1. NCBI lineage: Eukaryota > Metazoa > Arthropoda > Insecta > Lepidoptera > Noctuidae > Orthosia > Orthosia cruda. The sequence goes on along the minus strand of OZ059827.1, from coordinate 8,944 downwards.
AATTTAGAAAAATTTGTTATTATATGGAATAATGAGTTTAAATTTAACACAAAAAATTTTATATCATAGGCTTTTAGCTATTCTAAATGAATCTAATTTAAAAAGGGGGAATAATGCAATACCGGGAATGGGAATAAATATTTAAAAAGGAAAAAAGTAAAAATACAACGGCAAATACTTTGTTATGGCACTTTGGGTCCCAGGTTTTTCGCGAAAAAAATCAGGGTGGTCGCTGGCTGTCCCAGGTAACTGTTCAGGTCCACAGATTCCGCAGATCGTCTTCCTGGGCTGGTTTCCGCAAGTTTTTGTCGCGCGGAAATTTCCGCTGACTTCTTGAACCGCTATTTAAGGCCTGGGGTCTCACGGAAAGTCCTTTCCGGAGGTCCAGGATTGTCGAACGCACTTAGTTAAACACAATAACCCACTTTTATTATATAATTTTCCTCAAACTCAGGAATGGTTTGAGTTTTCCGTTAAAATTTGTCACTTTTCACTTCCGTTTTTGGTAAAAGTGCCGCGAAAGTAGTTTAACGTCAGTTTAAAAATCCAGGTTTTTTGTGGATTATGGTCCGTGAGTACACACTTCTAGTTAACAAATAAAAACTATATGTCCTCGCGACCGATCGCGTTCCACAAAATTTTTTCCGCAGTGTTTACCTTTATCCTCTATTTTCTTCGCCCGCGCTCCGTAAAAGGGTGTAAAGGACCCTCTTAGGAGGGGTCAAAAAATCCAAATTTTCACGAGGATGTAGGCACTAAGGTAACACTTATTATAGCAGTTAAAAAATATTATGTCGTCGCGACCGATCTCGCGCCGCACGCAACTTTCCAAATTTCTTTGGTATTTTCTCACTTTCTGGTTTGGAAAAAACTTATTTTGTGGCACAAGTCACTGGTTTTTGAACCGATTTTAATTATAAAAACACCATCGGTTAGCCCTCGTTAGCGCGCAACTTTTGAGCTGTATTTTATGTTTTCAACCTTTAACTGACTCAAAACTCGATTTTTACAGCGCGGAGCTCACAAAAACGTGGCCGTTCGGGTTAGCGGCGCGCGCGTCACTGGTTAGGTTAGGTTAGGTTAGGTTAGGTTAGGTTAGGTTGGGGGCTAAGAGGGGCAAAGCGAAGCAGGCATTGATCCGGCCTGCCGCTGCCACCGCCGCCGTTCCAGAGACTGGGACTACGGCAGCCGCTGGCCTGGCTGAGGACGGGGGTGCGATGTCCGACTAAATGCCTAGAGTCGAACATCGCATCCTCCAGGCGAACACCAACCACTGCCGAGCGGCCCAGGACCTGCTTATGCAGACCATGGCCGAGTGGTTGGTGGACCTGGCGGTGGTCGCCGAGCCGTACTCGATACCTGGCCGTTGGCTGGGCGATCGGGACGGCTCGGTGGCATTGGTGTCGCGGCCTGCTACGGACTCCCCTCCCCTCTCGCTTTTAGAGAGGGGACCGGGATACGTGGCCGCCGCGTGGGGAGAAATAGCCCTGGTCGGGGTCTATTTCTCCCCAAACCGCCCTCTAAGGGACTTCGAGGATTTTCTCGAAGTCCTAACGGCAGTCGTCGGGAGGGCGGCGCCACGCCAGGTCGCCGTGTTGGGCGACCTGAACGCCAAGTCAGCGGCTTGGGGCAACCCGGCAGCCTCGTGCAACGTCCGGGGACGCGCCGCCGAATTTTGGGCGGCTTCGTGCGGTGTGTCCCTCCTGAACAGGGGGGATGTTCACACGTGTGTGCGGCAGCGGGGAGGATCAGTGGTGGACGTATCGTTCGCCACCCCCGTGCTAGCCGCCCGCGTCGTGAACTGGCGGGTGGAGATGGTGGAGACCATGTCGGACCACCGTTACGTGCGGTTCGACATCTCCACCCAGGGCCCGCGGGGGGAAACGGCCCGCTCGGGCCAATCTCCCTTCCCGCGGTGGGCTCTCACCCGCCTGGACCGAGAGGCAGCCCAGGAGGCGGCGTTCCTCCAGGACTGGCTCTCGCCCCCTGTGCAGGCGGCCCCGGACGTTGACGCCGCGGCGGTCCAGCTCCGAGGGTCCCTGACCGAGGTGTGCAACTCGAGCATGCCTCGGTCCCGCCGGCCGCCTCCCCGTCGCGCCGTCTACTGGTGGACGGAGGAGATAGCGGGACTCCGGGCGGCCTGCGTGGAGGCCAGGAGGGCCTTCACTCGGAGCCGGCGGCGCACGAGCCGCTCTCAGGCCGGGGAGGACCGCCTCTACGCCTCTTACCTAGAGGCAAAGGCGGTCCTCAAGACGGCAATGTGCGCCGCCAAAGACTCGGCTCGGGCCGAGATGTTGGAGGGTCTCGACAGGGATCCGTACGGGAGACCGTACAAGCTGGCGCGGAGCCAGCTGCGGCCCTACGGTCCCCCCCTGTCGGAGACCCTCGAGCCGGCATTGCTGGATGGGGTGGTTCGGGCCCTGTTTCCGCGCAGGACCGACTTCGCCCCACCAGCAATGGACCCCCCGCAGGAAGGGGCTCCGCCGGAGGCGGAGATCCCACCGGTGACGGAGGACGAGATCCGGGACGGGATTCTTCGCCTCCGCGCGAAGAAAACGGCCCCTGGGCCGGACGGCGTCCCTGCACGGGTGGCGGCGATAGCTGCCTCTCAGATGCAGGACAGGTTTCGGGACCTCTTCAGCGCGTGCTTTGCGGCTGGGAGGTTCCCGAAACTGTGGCGGGAGGGGCAGCTGTGCCTCCTCCGTAAAGAGGGACGCCCGGTGGACTCCCCCTCGGCATACCGGCCCATCGTACTTTTGGATGAGGTCGGTAAAATGTTCGAGGGGATAGTCGCCGACCGGCTGAACAGCCACCTGCGGGGGGTGGGACCTGACCTGTCGGACGCCCAGTTCGGCTTTCGAAATGGGCGTTCGACGGTCGACGCCCTGGCCCTGCTGAAGGGCCAGGTGCAAGAGGCGGTCGAGTCGGGGGACGGAGTGTTGGCGGTGTCGTTCGACATTGCAAACGCCTTCAACTCCGTCCCCCACTCGACCATATTGGAGGCACTCCGATTCCACGGAGTGCCCCAATATCTGAGGGCGATCCTGGCCAGCTACCTGGAGGACCGAGAGGTCCTCCTGGTAGACAAGACGGCCAGGATCAGGAGGTACGGCGCGGAGTGCGGTGTTCCACAGGGGTCGGTTCTAGGCCCCCCCCTGTGGAACATCGGTTTCGACTGGCTCCTGCGGGGCACCCTCCTCCGGGGGACGAGCGTCATCTGTTACGCGGATGACACTCTGCTCGTTGCCCGGGGGAGGGACTTTAGGGCGGCGGCCTGTCTGGCCTCAGCTGGCGGATCCTTAGTGGCAGGTAGGATCCGCCGGCTGGGATTGAGGGTGGCGCTGCACAAGACCGAGGCCGTTTTCTTCCACGGGCCTCGGCAGCGCTACCCACCTGACGCCCACATAGTCGTGGAGGGCGTCAGGATAGAGGTGAAGGCCCAGATGAAGTATCTGGGCCTAGTGCTGGACAGCAGGTGGCGCTTCGGCCCGCACTTTAGCGGGCTGTCGACGCGCCTGCTGAAGGCCGCCGATGCCCTATCGTGGCTCCTCCCGAATCTGGGGGGGCCCAAAGAGCGATGCCGGCGACTCTATGCCGGCATCCTCAAGAGTATGGCCCTGTATGGAGCCCCAATCTGGGCGGACTCCCTCCACAGGAGGGAGAACGCGACCGCCATCCGCAGGCCCCAAAGGGCCATTGCACAGCGGGTGGCGAGGGCCTACCGGTCCGTAGGCTTTGCGGCGGCGTGCGCTCTGGCGGGCACCCCTCCCTGGGAGTTGGAGGCATGGGTGCTCGCCAGAGTGTACGAGTGGACGGCTCGGCGAAAGGCGCTAGGCGAGCGCCCCGTCGCGGAGGAGCGGCAGGCCGTGCGGCGGGAGGCGAGGGACGCCATCGTCCTCCATTGGACGGAGGACCTCGCCTCCGCCGCCTTTGGCCGCCGGACGCTGGATGCGCTCGGTCCAGTCCTGCGGGGCTGGCTCGAGCGCAGACACGGTTTCCTCTCGTTCCGTCTAGTGCAGGTGTTGTCCGGACATGGATGTTTCGGAACGCACCTGCACCGGATCCGGAGGGAGGAAACCCCGGCGTGCCACGACTGCGGCGCGGTGGAGGACACGGCGCAGCACACCCTCGAGGTGTGCCCAGCCTGGGCTGAGCTGCGCCGTGCCCTGACAGGAGTTGGCTGACTGGGTTGGCCGGGCCGTGGCATCAGCCAGCTTCCGGTGCAGCTGGCTGACCTCTGACTGCAGGCGATCAATTGTCGCCTGCATCTGCCTGGTCTCGTCGGTGGCCTGGCGCTGCACCAGCTCACCGACGATCCCGAGCATGCTCGCGGCCCGACACTTCAGGGACTTTTGAAATGTCCCCTTCAGGTGAGAGGACTTGGAGGCGACCACCGCAATCCCCTCCTCATCCTCCTGAGCCATACGCTCGAGCTCGGCCAACGAGTGGTCGGCGTAGACGACCCGAGACGCACCGTATCCGGACTTGGCCCGGGCGACGCGCGTCCGCTGCTCCCTGGCAGCAACCTCCTCCTCCAGGTCCTGCTGGAGTTGCTCCCGCCGAGCCAAGTCCAGCTGACGTTGGGCGTCCGCAAGGCCCAAGTCGTGGGTGACCGCCACCGACTTTTTGGCCTTAGCCTTCTTTTTCGGCTCCTTCGCCGAACCGGAGGCTGAGGCCGAAGAGCCATCGGAGCCTGCCTTCAAGAAAGCCCGCTTCCGAGATCGGGTTTGGACCTCCATCGAACTGCTGGCGTCCGACTCGTACGCGTTGGACTCATTCTCTGAGCCCGCCGTGTCAAAGAAGCTAGCCGCAGACGGCGCGCGGCTAGCCTCTGACGCTGAAGCGTCGGGGTGGCCCTGAGAAGGGCCTTTGGGTTGGCCCTGAGAAGGGCCTTGGGGTTGGCCCTGATAAGGGCCTTTAGGCTGGCCCTCAGAAGGGCCCTTGGGTTGGCCCTGAGAAGGGCCTTTGGGTTGGCCCTGAGAAGGGCCTTTTTTGCTGAAGTGCCCGAAGGCATCCCGCAATGGTTTCGACATATTAAAATTCAAAGCAATGATCGCAATTCCGCAAGAGAGATAGGATAGTCACGATCGCACAGCACACTTTAGCCGCACCCAGTCTGCCACTCCGTTACGGTGGTCAGAGCTGGGGCGTTGCCCGGGGGAAACGAACGAGGACGTATGCGCTGTGGGGGATCCCCCAACCTAACCTTTTTTTTTTTTTTTTTTTTTTTTTTTTTTGATCTCGCTGGGAAAAAATGCGTTACGCATACCCGCCCATTGGGGGAATGGGCGGGCTATGTGGGACTCCCCGGGCAAGCCCGGTATACCCACTAAAATAACCCAGCGGCACTCCCGCATCGTCTGTGTGGAGGAGGGCTGGGAAACCGGCACAGCCTTTACGTCCAGCCCTCCGCCGACGACCGCCCGCCTTTATGGCAGGCCCTTCACGCCCCTCCCTTAGTGGAGGGGCCCGGGAACGACCGCGAGTGCTCGGCCGTTCCCGCCCGAGGGTGGTGACTGTGCAATGCAGACGAGAGGCGCCCCCGCGCCTGTCGTCCGCTAGTCACCACCAGGAGGAGGTGGGAGGAGACGGTCGTACAACCGCCTTCTCCCACCCCTTCTCCGCCTGCGGAGCGGCGCAGCGAGAGGGTCATCCTCCCGCGCCCGCTCCGCCGCCTCCTTTTGCGACATGACATCCTCGCAAAAGGAGGCGACCGCCGCCCAGGCATCCTCACTCCCCAGCATGGAGTTTACCACGCCGGGGAGTGAGAGGTCCTGCCCGACAACTCCTGTCAGGGCACGGCGCAGCTCAGCCCAGGCTGGGCACACCTCGAGGGTGTGCTGCGCCGTGTCCTCCACCGCGCCGCAGTCGTGGCACGCCGGGGTTTCCTCCCTCCGGATCCGGTGCAGGTGCGTTCCGAAACATCCATGTCCGGACAACACCTGCACTAGACGGAACGAGAGGAAACCGTGTCTGCGCTCGAGCCAGCCCCGCAGGACTGGACCGAGCGCATCCAGCGTCCGGCGGCCAAAGGCGGCGGAGGCGAGGTCCTCCGTCCAATGGAGGACGATGGCGTCCCTCGCCTCCCGCCGCACGGCCTGCCGCTCCTCCGCGACGGGGCGCTCGCCTAGCGCCTTTCGCCGAGCCGTCCACTCGTACACTCTGGCGAGCACCCATGCCTCCAACTCCCAGGGAGGGGTGCCCGCCAGAGCGCACGCCGCCGCAAAGCCTACGGACCGGTAGGCCCTCGCCACCCGCTGTGCAATGGCCCTTTGGGGCCTGCGGATGGCGGTCGCGTTCTCCCTCCTGTGGAGGGAGTCCGCCCAGATTGGGGCTCCATACAGGGCCATACTCTTGAGGATGCCGGCATAGAGTCGCCGGCATCGCTCTTTGGGCCCCCCCAGATTCGGGAGGAGCCACGATAGGGCATCGGCGGCCTTCAGCAGGCGCGTCGACAGCCCGCTAAAGTGCGGGCCGAAGCGCCACCTGCTGTCCAGCACTAGGCCCAGATACTTCATCTGGGCCTTCACCTCTATCCTGACGCCCTCCACGACTATGTGGGCGTCAGGTGGGTAGCGCTGCCGAGGCCCGTGGAAGAAAACGGCCTCGGTCTTGTGCAGCGCCACCCTCAATCCCAGCCGGCGGATCCTACCTGCCACTAAGGATCCGCCAGCTGAGGCCAGACAGGCCGCCGCCCTAAAGTCCCTCCCCGGGCAACGAGCAGAGTGTCATCCGCGTAACAGATGACGCTCGTCCCCCTGAGGAGGGTGCCCCGCAGGAGCCAGTCGAAACCGATGTTCCACAGGGGGGGGCCTAGAACCGACCCCTGTGGAACACCGCACTCCGCGCCGTACCTCCTGATCCTGGCCGTCTTGTCTACCAGGAGGACCTCTCGGTCCTCCAGGTAGCTGGCCAGGATCGCCCTCAGATATTGGGGCACTCCGTGGAATCGGAGTGCCTCCAATATGGTCGAGTGGGGGACGGAGTGAAGGCGTTTGCAATGTCGAACGACACCGCCAACACTCCGTCCCCCGACTCGACCGCCTCTTGCACCTGGCCCTTCAGCAGGGCCAGGGCGTCGACCGTCGAACGCCCATTTCGAAAGCCGAACTGGGCGTCCGACAGGTCAGGTCCCACCCCCCCGCAGGTGGCTGTTCAGCCGGTCGGCGACTATCCCCTCGAACATTTTACCGACCTCATCCAAAAGTACGATGGGCCGGTATGCCGAGGGGGAGTCCACCGGGCGTCCCTCCTTTACGGAGGAGGCACAGCTGCCCCTCCCGCCACAGTTCGGGAACCTCCCAGCCGCAAAGCACGCGCTGAAGAGGTCCCGAACCTGTCCTGCATCTGAGAGGCAGCTATCGCCGCCACCCGTGCAGGGAACGCGTCCGGCCCAGGGCCGTTTCTTCGCGCGGAGGCGAGAATCCCGTCCCGGATCTCGTCCTCCGTCACCGGTGGGATCTCCGCCTCCGGCGGAGCCCCCTTCCTGCGGGGGGTCCATTGCTGGGGGCGAAGTCGGTCCTGCGCGGAAACAGGGCCCGAACCACCCCATCCAGCAATGCCGGCTCGAGGGTCTCCGACAGGGGGGGACCGTAGGGGCCGCAGCTGGCTCCGCGCCAGCTTGTACGGTCTCCCGTACGGATCCCTGTCGAGACCCTCCAACATCTCGGCCCGAGCCGAGTCTTTGGCGGCGCACATTGCCGTCTTGAGGACCGCCTTTGCCTCTACGGTAAGAGGCGTAGAGGCGGTCCTCCCCGGCCTGAGAGCGGCTCGTGCGCCGCCGGCTCCGAGTGAAGGCCCTCCTGGCCTCCACGCAGGCCGCCCGGAGTCCCGCTATCTCCTCCGTCCACCAGTAGACGGCGCGACGGGGAGGCGGCCGGCGGGACCGAGGCATGCTCGAGTTGCACACCTCGGTCAGGGACCCTCGGAGCTGGACCGCCGCGGCGTCAACGTCCGGGGCCGCCTGCACAGGGGGCGAGAGCCAGTCCTGGAGGAACGCCGCCTCCTGGGCTGCCTCTCGGTCCAGGCGGGTGAGAGCCCACCGCGGGAAGGGAGATTGGCCCGAGCGGGCCGTTTCCCCCCGCGGGCCCTGGGTGGAGATGTCGAACCGCACGTAACGGTGGTCCGACATGGTCTCCACCATCTCCACCCGCCAGTTCACGACGCGGGCGGCTAGCACGGGGGTGGCGAACGATACGTCCACCACTGATCCTCCCCGCTGCCGCACACACGTGTGAACATTCCCCCCCTGTTCAGGAGGGACACACCGCACGAAGCCGCCCAAAATTCGGCGGCGCGTCCCCGGACGTTGCACGAGGCTGCCGGGTTGCCCCAAGCCGCTGACTTGGCGTTCAGGTCGCCCAACACGGCGACCTGGCGTGGCGCCGCCCTCCCGACGACTGCCGTTAGGACTTCGAGAAAATCCTCGAAGTCCCTTAGAGGGCGGTTTTGGGGAGAAATAGACCCCGACCAGGGCTATTTCTCCCCACGCGGCGGCCACGTATCCCGGTCCCCTCTCTAAAGCGAGAGGGGAGGGGAGTCCGTAGCAGGCCGCGACACCAATGCCACCGAGCCGTCCGATCGCCCAGCCAACGGCCAGGAATCGAGTACGGCTCGGCGACCACCGCCAGGTCCACCAACCACTCGGCCATGGTCTGCATAAGCAGGTCCTGGGGCCGCTCGGCAGTGGTTGGTGTTCGCCTGGAGGATGCGATGTTCGACTCTAGGCATTTAGTCGGACATCGCACCCCCGTCCTCAGCCAGGCCAGCGGCTGCCGTAGTCCCAGTCTCTGGAACGGCGGCGGTGGCAGCGGCAGGCCGGAATCAATGCCTGCTTCGCTTTGCCCCTCTAGCCCCCAACCTAACCTAACCTAACCTAACCTAACCTAACTAACCCAGTGACGCGCGCGCCGCTAACCCGAACGGCCACGTTTTTGTGAGCTCC